>JARTUT010000247.1:0-25195 GCA_030674115.1 Micraspis discolor
AAACGATATTTTCTCTATTTCAGTCAAGAATTTTGAGAAATTTATTGAAATTCAATGAAAAATTCAGATTATACCTCCTAGTGCCTTTTCTATTTTATTTTCGCAGTTGGCGTGACTGATACGAAAATTGACAGACTATAGAATTTGAATAGTGCGTTCAAATCTCTACATGGTTTAATATCTTGAATAAAGAACCTCAGGAAGGAGCATACGTTTCGAAAATGTGCGTCCAATTGGGATTACCAATATGGCCAACAAAGGTTTCGGAATCAGTGGCGTAGTGTAAAAAGAATAAGGGCATATCTCAAATCATAGGCAGTGAAATAATTCAATATTTGAATAGGACAAAAAGTTAATTAAAACCGGTTTCAACCTTGTTAGTTTTATCATTTTAGATGAGAAGTTGATCTATTACCGAATTAAGAGAAATTTAATTCCTTTGGAATTTTATTCGTAAAATTTAACGGTGCTTAATATTGAAAATGTACCTCCTTCCTTAAAAATGTAGAAAAGCACTGACGTAAAGTCAGGAGCTATTGCGGAGTTGTTCTTAAGTCTTTTACCCGGCAGTAACTTTTGTGGAAGGTTTATTTGTGAAGAGCATATTCAAAAGTCGTAGATATTTAATCTTTATTTCGGAAAACAATAAAATAAATAAACTTCAGATAATTATAATAATAGATTAGAATAAACAAAGAGTACACCAAAAATTTCATCAACAATTTTGAAGACATATTGATTGCCAAATATTATCTATTTGGTATTGAGAAGTAATCGGATATGGGAATTTTGCACAATGATGTATACAAAAATTATTTCTTCTTAAAAGAAATTATATGGTATAATTAATTAATTAATTCTTTACAAGTATAATTAATATTTAAAAAGTTATAAAAAATTGATAGAAAAAGTGTAGTCTTCAAGGACAAAGTTTGAATTGAAAAAAATTGGACATACATCCAGGAAAAATATTGATAACACAAAACCTAAAAATTACCAAAACATAATCAGAAATATCAAATAATGATTTTATTTACAATTCTTTTGAAGATTCAGTATAACTAGTTGTTTCCAGAAGCTAAATATCCATCTGGGTTTTTGCAAAAGTCGTCCAATTAAATCCTTATTTGCTCCAAAATGTTCAATCATGACATTTTCATGCTCATCTGTCAATAAATTTTTACTTTTCAAGTCCCTTGTTAATCCTTTCAACGAAGATATTTTTCTTTTTGTCGCCAGTTAGTCTTTTGCAATGCACGAATTTTGCGACTTTTAATTTAATCATGGATTCTAATTGATGAATCTTCCGCTTCAATCCCCTCTTATGAGGAGTGTCTTCTAATTCTATTAAGGATGTGCCTGTAGAAGGTTCAGCGGTCTGTTCGTGTATAGTAACTCTTGGTAGAGAAACAGAAACAGATACAGAAGATACATCAATAGATGATGTGCTTGGTATACCTTCCAAAATTCTTTTTCTTTCAGCACAAAATATTCTGACCTGAAAGAAAAATAAAATTTAACTAAAATAAATATTTTGGTACATTTTGTTGTTAAAATAATAATTTATTCAATCAGAAGAATAAACTTAGGCTTGCATTAGGAAATAAATAATCTGGAAAACTAACATTTAACAAACAACGGGTTGAAAAATGGATAGCAAAATATCAAAATACTTACATATTTCAAGCGATCCACTTCAATTGATGGAACAGCATTTGGCAATAGCTAACCATAGCTTTGGATGTCCGATCAAAGCAGTTTTTCATTAAAATGATGAGAACATAGCACACTCGAACTTTTTGGAATGAAATCTGTTTTCTTCACAAATTGAATCCAAGCTGCTCTCCTCTTTTCTTCTTTAGGAAATCTAAAATAATGTTAAAAACATATATATCATAAATGTGCTATGAACATACAAAAATTAATCAATTATTGCAGAGCAATCTTTGAGTCGTCTTTAAAAATATTGATTTTTATGTAGGAAAATTTTTATACACTATGATAATAAGTAATTCATGGTATATAGTATTTAATGTAGAAGGAGATATCACAGCATAACAAAAAAAAAAATGATAATAATATGAACTAAACCTCTACTGTATTTCTCCATGTTACACCAATGGTTAACCTCAAAATTTCTACAGACTTTTGAATTCTTTGTATAACTGAATTTATCTTTCGAAACACTTACCTATGAAAACTTAAAGTATTATCCTGTGTTTTTTACACACAGATCGGCCACAAGATGCACAACTAACCATTTTGAAGTCAAAATACCAAACTTGTTTACACGAAATTCCAACGTGATGAGTCACAATTGGATTAGTAATATGGCCGTTTCCGTCGCACGTTTATTCGTAGCAAATGAACCTTGTGCTCCTTCCTGTGGTTCTATGTTCTAAGTTTAATATTGACAGTTGACATGCAATGGCCGCTGGTTCACATATGAAAGTATAGGATGACCGCTTCGGTGGTCCAGTCGGCTAGAGAGTTGACTGGAGTTCCGTAGGTGGGGGTTCGAGTCCCCTGAAGTCATGGTTGTTGTGTTCGTTCAACGCCCAGTTCACAAAAAACAGAATTAATAATACTACGTAGAGACTGTGCACATAACCCAGTTGTTGGCACATTAAAGAGAAGGAAAAAAAAAAAGTATAGGATGTCAACATAGACCTTATAGGTATACTAGTATATAACGTCTATGGATGTCAACCACAAAACGAAAAAATATAACTAAAAACAATGCTGTAGAGAGTTCATTACAGCACCATTTTTAGTACTGTAATGAACTCATTACGTCACTGAAATAGAGAAAAATACATTTAGCTTGCACAGTTGTTAAGAGGTTTCAAATAAAGTATCACTCAAATTCTCTTCCATATTTATTTTCGAGAGTTTAAAACGATAATTCAAACCTTAAATATACGTCAAAAGATGTCCCCCAAACATTATTCGACTTATTTCAGGTACTTATGCATTCACTATGGAAACGAAATATGTAATGTGGCTCGTCTGAGATGGAATACCCTGTATATAATTAATATTGGAAATATTTTATCATTGTTTTTAAGTAATTATATTTTCGGTGTATAAATTCATTTCAACCTTTTAATGAAAGTATAATAATCTTAGTAAATGTTACGTAGACTTGAGAATCTGTTTATGGGATAATTGAGTCTCTTCGATAAATTCGAATTGATTGTAAGATATCAATAACAAACTGAGATACGTATGTTGAAACAATTGTTTATCAATTAACAGCGCAAGCGTGACAAGATATAAGAGTGAAGAAACCGAGCAGAACCCGGTTCTGTTCTGTTGATAAGTTGAGTACTCCAATTTCCTGACTCTTTACTGGTCAGTCCATATATCATTTATTTTGTGATTGTTTAATGAATAAATTTTGAAACAATGTCTATCAAAGAAGGTGAGTTTTCCTTCAGGGTGTAGAATTCAACAATACTCATATAAACAATTTACATACATCAAATCATATTACCGGAGTTACGTCAATTTGAGGTTACCAATAGTAAATGTATATACGAAATATAGAGGCGTAGACATGTATTGGCCAAGGTTAATCAAAAGTCACACTTTATGCATTTCTAATTAATTTTTCAATTTAAGAATTATATTGAAACACTCATTTGTGTTGTGTTTACATTGTTAAAAGTCAAAAAACGTATGCAGGCGCCAGAAGGTGAACCTGCTCGAAGCTCTCTCCGAAAACTTAGCCTGTAGAATAACCGAGTTGACCCGAAGGTCCATTGGCGTACATTATAAAATAGGAAGGCGTGAAATTCACCAAAACCTGTTCTTTGTAGTTTTTGCCGAATTTCTCAAACTGGCAGAACCAATTCAATATACAAGCTACTGTTTCGGGAGATCGTCCGCGTCATTGCTAGAAGAATCAAGAGCAAATTTATGGAGAGAATGAAACATGGTAGATGGAAATCTATGACGTTAGCCGAGGGTTATGTTGATCATTCAATTGCTTTAAATATACCATTGCGGAAAACATTCTCCAAACTTCTAATAACTCAGCAGATTTAGGATCGTCATCATCTGATATTGTATCGGTTTCTAGTAGTTATGATGGTACTGGAGATTCCACGTAAACAGTCACTTTTTAAATTATTGACTGTCATGTCATGGCAGTTGTACACAGAATCATTCCCCCTGAAAATAAATATATATCGATAAATTTAATACTTACATATCCTTTAACTCTATAGGCTCATTCCACAATTATTTTGATTTCTAGTTGGAGATTACAAGTTAGGAAAAATCATCATTGAAGGAAAAACAAAACAGGTATATGAAATAGTTTCCAAACCTGACCAATGTATACTTTTATCAAAGGATAGAATCACAGCTGGTGATGGAGTTAAAGCTCACGATCTTGAAGGAAAAGCAGTTATTTCTACGAAAACGTGCGCCAAGGTGTTCGAACTTTTGAACCAAGTTGGTAAGTGTTGAGACATAGAAAGTCTGTTTTACTGTAAATTCTATGCTATCACATATACGTCTTCACGTTTTACTTATTAATCAGAGTCAGTTGGGGGAAAAGTAATGGAAATTTTTCATACTTGCATACTTTGTCAAAATTTAGGAAAGCACTGACGTAAGTGTTTAGCTGAAGGGAATTTAAGCTTCCAACAAAACTCAGGGAAAACTATGAAAAGTTATTATTGATTTGAAATATTGGTATATTATTAATGGTCAATAAAAAATTAAATGAAAACGGGGTAACCCATTTAAGGTAACAAAGCTGTTGCCAAACTTCCATACATCTGGCAACACTGGAAATTTTAAAGTATTTCAGAATCTTACCTCGAGCCTTGATCTCGTTTTCACAGCTTCGTAGCGATGCTGCCGACACTCCCCTCTCTTTTCTATATACTAATGACTTTTGATGTCATAACCATAGAAAAGTAACTTTTCAAACTTAGGTTATGTTTACTTGTCATTGTCGCAGCCTCAGAATAAAGAACCACAGGAAGGAGCATAAGATTTGAAATTGGGGACCGGGATGGTTCCCGCATATGGCCGACTTCTGTTTCCGTAAGCAGTGGCGTAGTACGTTGAAACTGCATTTTAATGGAGAAGGTATATGAGGATGGGTTGATATAAAGACTTGATTCAGTTCAAAAAAACAGTTTCATATAAAAGAACGCGATTTTGAAGTCGTTTATTCTGATCAAAAATTAATAATATGAATTAAAATAAAACTTGTATACAAGTAGTATGGAAGGGCGATCAGTAAAACTTGTACTTAATTTTTGAAATGAACAAATGATAGTTCATACCTTGTTATTTTTAATGAAATTTCCATTTTTGGGCTGCATAAATCTTAAGGTAATTTATTGTTACAGAAAGTAGTGAACAATAGTTCAATTACCAAATTAATTTCCAATTTTTTGGCATATATTTATTAGCATGCAGAAGAATGCTTTGAACTGGAAAAAATAAAACCAATACCAATGCCTGTCAACAGGTTTTGTATATGCTTATTACATTTTTGAAAAAAGATTCACTTCTACCAGTAGGTAAAATATTATAAGAATGATATTCTTTGCGGAAGCATATACTTTATTTTCATCAATGGAATCATTAGAATTCAGTTAAAATCAAAAAAAAAAAAATTATTTGATCAGAAAAAGGAAGGGATAAATAAATATTGATGGTGATGATTAATGAACGAAATAACAAGATACACAACTAACCATTTTGAATTCATTTCTTTCACAACTTTGACAACAAATGTTAGGTTATTTATCAGGAATGTTGACAGAGAACATTGACGTTATATCAATATACTACGTCAATGACAGAGAATAACTAACAGATGAGTCACACCTGGTTCCCTAAGATGGCCCTTTCCGTTCACAAGATTTTCAAAGAGAGAACCCGCTGTGCTTCTTCCTGGTATTTTATATTCTATGGTCGCAGCAATTCTGTGTGTAGTTGGATTTTTCAACTACAGAAGAGGCGTGTCTTTGACAACCGGAAATGAAAAGTTGGGAGGTTAGGAGAAATATTGTTTACATACTCTGATTGGCTAAGATGTTGTCGCCAGCGACACCATGAAGCTCTGATAACCTGGTTTTAGATAACCTAAAATTGATTTACAAAATTTGAAATATTATATTTTGATTGAATAATTTCCATAATAATTTAACCCGTTATACCCGGAGCTATTGAGGAAATCAAGTTTCAAATGACCATACACGCTGAACTATTCATTGAAGGGAGTGTATTGAGCAGAATAAAGACGAGGCATTTTATATGAAAAATATTTCTAATTAAATTTTTATTCTGATGCTTTAATGCTTGGCATTGCTTAATATTCTTGTGGATCTATATATGGCTGTTATATTATTGTATATACAGGGTGAGTCTTTGACCACTGTGTTAATTTTAACCATAGATTCTTGACGTTAAAAGAATCATTTTCTTTCTATATTATTTTTCCAAATTTCATAAAAAAATTGCATTTTCACCTGTAATATCGAAACGACAATATCAATTGAAATGATCTTTTGTAGAAGGTTTTTGATAACAGTCACGCATATTTTGGCATCGATAGATTTATTCCATTTCTTGTGGGTTTTTCACTACTACTCTACAGATTGGTTAAATTGCATGAAAAACAAATATCATTTGAACTAAAGGTCCGTATCTTTTACTTCCTAGAATCATCAGTATTTTTGGAAATAAAATCATTTGTCACCTTCTTCCTAAATTGCACCATTTTAGAGATATTTGAAGTTGAAAGGGATTAAATCGATATAACTATCTGATGAAACATGAGTGAGTGAATCATTTCTTAGAGGAAAAATAATGTTTTTAAACAATTCAGATTCAATAGTGGATGCTGTGGAAGGTAATTTTTCAATCAAACTAAACTGGACTACAGATGGGTATTCGCCCAATGTGAAAATTTAAAATGCCTATAACTTTTTAACGCAGCTGAATATGGAAAAACGGTATGAGAAAAAGTGTTTGATTTGATCTCAAGAATGTTGAGACCAATCTAAAAACTCTAAACACTTATAATATGTTCTATGGATGCTGTCTGTCAGATGAAGTATAGGTTATATATGTCTATGGTTGATAGAGGACAGTTATGGATGAATGTATTACGGTGTACAGTGTAATCTGTCGTTGAAATAAACTTCTAAAAATATAAAGTGTTTCTTTGAAGCATCGGTGATTCAAATTTTCATCAGGTTATGGGCCCAGAACCCGCAATTCAGAGAAGTTGAGGTTGGAATTAAAATTACCACGTTGTCGAAATGGCCAATTTCACAATGGAAAAATATGGAATTCACCAGTTCGAAGGAAGGGACTACGATCACTGGAAATTCAGGATGGAGACAGTTTTGGATCAGAATGGAGTTGCAAGTTGCATCAAAGATCACATTCTGACGCCCACTGAGGACCAACAAAAACTCGACAAAAAGTGCAAGTCAATAATTGTTCAATGCGTTGCAAACTCGCATCTTGAATATATAAAAGACAAACAAACCTCATTTGAAATGTGGACATCATTGGAGAAAGTTTTCCAAAGAAAAGGTATTGCTAATCAACTCTATCTACGAAGGAAATTATTAAGCCTGAAACTAAAAACAGAAAGTCTAGAAGAACATTTCATAAAATTTGAATCAATAATTAGGCAGATCAAATCTGTTGGGGCCAAATTAGAGGAAGTAGATATAGTTTGCCATCTTCTGCTTACTCTCACCGAATCTTACGACAATATTGTAACTGCCTTGGAAACACTAGAGCCACAAAAGCTTACATTGGAATTTGTAAAAGGAAAACTTCTTGACTATGAAATGAAGAAGAAAACACCTCTGCACCAGAAAGTATACAAGGAACTTCATGTTTTTATGGAAACAAAAAGTGGACTAGAGGTTCTGACAACAAGGACTACCAGAAGAGACTTACGAGCAGAAACCAGGAACAAAGAAGAGGACTGAAATGCCACAACTGCGGAAAGATTGGTCATATCAGAAAGGAATGCTGGTATGGTCGAAAGGAGCAAATGAAGCCACAGCTGACTAAAGTCGAATCACCTTCGCAGCTTCAGTAAACAAGATCAAGTGCACGGAAAAAGAAGGTAATTTGATAAAATTTGTAGTGGATTCAGGTGCAACTGATCACATGGTGAATAATGTTAAATATTTTTGTCATTTTGAAGAGCTAAAAGATAAAGTTAATATTGCTGTTGCCAAAAATAATGAAAATATAAAGGCTACTAAAGTAGGTACTATTAAAGTAAATTTAAATGAAGGGATAAATTGTAAAGCTGAAATAAAAAATGTACTTTATGTTGAAAATCTCAGACAAAATTTATTATCTGTTCAAAAGCTAGAAACTGTTGGACTTAAAGTTGTATTGAGCATAGTTCTGTTAGTATCTTCAAAGGAGATAAATTACTTGCTAGTGGTAAGAAGGAGAATAATCTGTATGTTATTGAATTTATATCTCTGAAAAGAGTACAAGCTCAATTTAGTTCTAGCTCAAAGAATTTTAATCTATGGCACTGTCGGTTAGGTCATATTGGCAATACAAATTTGAAAATCATGAAAAAGAATAATATAGTTGAAGGTATTGATGAAGTCTTTGATGAAAATAATTTTGAAATATGTTCAATATGCATACAATCTAAACAAACCAGGTTACCATTTAATAGAGCGAATAAGAAATATTCTAAAAGACCACTTGAAATTGTGCATAGTGATATATGTGGTCCAATTTCTCCTGGTACCTATGATGATAAAAATTATTTTGTTACATTTCTTGATGACTATACACACTTCAGTATTGTATATCTTATAAAAAATAAGAGTGAACTTTTTGAATGTTTTAAGGAATATGAAGCATTAGTTACTAATGAAACTGGTTACAGGATTGGTTCAATTCAATGTGATAATGGTAGTGAATATTGTTCAAATCAATTCAATAATTTTTGCAGAATGAAAGGTATTAAAATAAGACACTCTGTCCCGCACAATCCTGAAATGAACGGATCAGCAGAACGATTAAATAGGACATTGTTGGAAAAAGGAAGAGCGATTCTTCTGCAGTCGAAGCTACCCAAAACAATGTGGGGTGAAGCAATACTTTGCTCAACTTACCTGTTGAATAGAAGTCCCACTGCAGTAATAAAGGGTAAGACACCAGCTGAACTATTTTATAATAGGAAACCAAATGTAGAAAATCTAAAGATATTTGGAAGTTTAGTTTATTGTCATATACCTAAAGAAAACAGATATCAAGCTTGATTCAAGAAGTGAAATAAACATCATGATAGGCTATGCAGGTAATGGCTATAGAGTTTGGGATCCTATTAAGCAAAAAGTATCTGTTGTTCAAAATGTTGTTTTTGATGAATACAAAATATCACAGATTTGAAGTTGAATGCTACTGCTGTAGATGGTACTTCTGCTCTAGATATTATAGATGAAAAAGAATCAATTCATAGTTACACTGAGACTGAAGGTGATATGGAGGAAGAAGTTCAAGATGATGAAAGAAACACCAATGAAGAGTTTAGAAACAATAGAAGGAGAACTAAAAGACCAAACTACTATAATGATTTTATTACGGAGAAGACTTGGAGCATTTAGCTCTACATGCAAGCATATGTTGATAACATTCAGAAAACCTAGAAAGTGCACGAAATTCACCAAATTATGATTTTTGGAGAAAGCTATTGAGGAGGAAAAGAAAGTACTAGAAAAGAATAAAACATGGACATTGATCGATAAGCCAGAAAATGCAAAATTGATAGACTGCAAATGGGTATTTAGTATCAAATCCTGTGTAAAAAAATGGAGTCAAATATAAAGCTAGACTTGTTGCCAAGGGATTTATGCAAAAACAAGGATTTGACTATGAAGAAACTTATGCACCAGTAGCCCGGCTGACTACTGTCAGGGCACTGTTAGCTGTGGAAGCTAACCATGAAAATCTAATCATTCAACAAATGGATGTCAAATCTGCCTTTCTTCATGGAACGCTAGAGGAGGAAATCTACATGAGGATTCCAGAAGGGTATGAAGATGATGGAAGGGTATGTAAGCTCAACAAAGCACTTTATGGACTCAAGCAGGCACCATATTGCTGGAATAAAAATTTGATGAATTCATTAAAAAGGAAAAATTTATAAAGTCGAAAAATGATCCATGCCTGTATTTGAAGATCACTGATTCCTACCTGATTTATCTATTATTGTATGTTGATGACATTCTTTATCGCAGGGAATAAAGAAGAAGAAATTGAGATGCTGAAAGACAAGCTGAAACAGGAATTGAAATGCAGGATCTAGGATTTTGGAAAACTTTTCTTGGAATTGAATTTGAAAGCAATGAAGATGGAATTTATCTCAGTCAAAAGAACTACATAAATAATATGCTGATGAAATTTCACATGAATGAGTGTAAAGAAGTCAAAACACCACTAGAAACAGGAAATTTAAAATTTGAACTAGACAAAGATTTGGAAGAAGTCAGCAATAAACCTGTAAGAGAATTAATTGGCTGCCTAATGTATTTGATGCTGGGAACTAGACCCGACCTAAGCATATCTGTAAATCTTTGTAGCAGATACCAAAGCAATCCCTCTGAGCAATTATGGAAATATTTGAAGAGAATATTGAGATATCTGAAGGGGACTATTAATGCAACATTGCATTTCCCAAAAAATGATGAGACAAAGCTCATAGGATTTTGTGATGCTGATTGGGCTGGCGATGAAGTCGATCGGAAATCAACATCCGGATATTTCTTCAAGATTTTTGGTTCCACAGTCTGTTGGACCACTAGAAAACAAACAACAGTTTCCACCTCCCGTCTACAGAAGCGGAATATATATCTCTTGCGAAGCAATTAAAGAAGGGATATGGTTGTCAAATTTATTAGTTGATTTTGGTTACTCAAAAGAAACCTTTATCATATATGAGGATAACCAGTCCTGTATCAAGTTAACAAAAAGGTTTGATCACAAAAACTCAAACATATTGATGTTAAATATAACTTTATCAAAGATATTATTGGTAAGAACATTGTATCTGTTGAGTATATTTGTACTAATGAACAAGTTGCTGACATTTTAACAAAAACCTCGGAACTGTTTTATTTACTAAACATAGGAATAGTCTGGGTTTGATATTGTAAACTTAAGTATGGATATTTGAGTTTTTGGATTGAGAAGGAGTGTTGAGACCAATCTAAAAACTCTAAACACTTATAATATGTTCTATGGATGCTGTCTGTCAGATGAAGTATAGGTTATATATGTCTATGGTTGATAGAGGACAGTTATGGATGAATGTATTACGATTGTGTACGTGTAATCTGTCGTTGAAATAAACTTCTAAAAATATAAAGTGTTTCTTTGAAGCATCGGTGATTCAAATTTTTTCATCAAAGAACCTATGGTTAAAATTAACGCAGTGGTGAAAGACTCACCTTGTATATAATAGCGAATAATATTATTCTCTTGTTTACACAGGAATCAAGACAGCTTTCATAAATCAGGCGTCGGATAGAGCATTATTGTCGAAAAAATGCGAAATGATACCAATTGAATGGGTAACACGTCGTTTGGCAACAGGATCATTTCTGAAGAGACAACCAGGGGTGCCAGAAGGTTATCGTTTCTATCCTCCGAAGCACGAGACCTTCTTCAAGGATGACGCAAACCACGACCCCCAATGGTCAGTCGAGCAAATTATATCGGCTAAATTTAAGTACAACGGCGTACTTATCGGTATGTTGAACTTTGTGACTTCAAGCAAGATGACCCCCATGATTTCCAATTATGAAATTCAATATTTCTTCAATCGATTTCATGTATTTTTCTGTGATTTATAGTTTTCTCTCAATCCATAATTTCATAACAGATGTTTCCTTATCATCAGTCTAATTGACGCAATCAAACTTTAATGCTGAGTATATAGTAGAACCCAGATAAGACTGATTTAATTATGTTGTAAACAAATCAATCAATTTTTGTGCCATTTTATCTGAAGAATTTATTTTTGATGAATATCGTAACATAAATATGCAATTTTTGTTTTCATAGTTATGGTACCAAAAATATAAATGTTTTCTCTATTTCAGTGTCGTAATGAGTTCATTACAGTAGTAAAAACAGTGCTATAATGAACTCATTGTTTTTAGTTAAATTTTTCGTTTTGTGGTTGACAACACTGACATCCAACCCTTTCGAATGTCAACACGAGTCCATTGCATGTCAATTGTCAATATTAAACCATGTAAAGATTTGAAAAAACTATTCAAATTCTATAATCTGTCAATTTTCGTATCCGTCACGCCAACTGCGAAAATAAAATACAAAAAGCACTAGGAGATATAATATTAATGTTTCATTCAATTCCAATAAATTTCCTACAAATCTAGACTGAAATAGAGAAAATATCGTCTAATACACGTTGCAGAAGGCAATTCCAACACTCAAATTCGCATTCGTGTTGGAATAGGTGCCCATTCTGCAACTTATTTTAGAATATACTATTGTCATTTCCTGTCATAAAAAAAGCAAATTTGTATAAAATTGTACAATAATTGTGGAAGGACATGAAATCATTGAATGAATTGAATTTTCGCAGAGTAGTTTGAACTTTATTGCCTAGGAAATTTATTTAATGTGTGGAACAATTCTTATTCTTCAATACAAGTTTATAAATTATACATAGGCGTACATTAGAAAACCTCCTTTTCGCTTCATAATTTGTGGTTTTATTATAAAAAACTCGTTACAAACTCATTGTTCAATATATTTACCATTGCTAGCCATAACTTTCTGCCATCTTTATGGCAGCTTCTAAATTCCTCGTCGAAAAAATTGCTTGTCCTTTGACGCGATCCACGAATCGATCCAATTTATGGCTTCTTCGTAAGGCTAGTTACACACACATCGATTTTGGACGTACGATAAAATTTCGTACGACCAAATTCCAATAGTGACGTTGTGTCTTTACACACACATCGATTCTCAAAAGTTTCTCAAAAGTTATCGTACGGACGCCGTGTTGCGGTCGTCCATTGTCTCGACTATACACGACCGCCGTCTAGTGGTCGTGAAAACAGTGGCGCATGTGATCAAAACGGCGTCTTCACACACATCGAATTTCGTTCGTACGACCGAAGTTCGCTTGGCTTTACTAGTTGCGATTTAACCGCCATCAGAGAAGGAAGTAATGCAGTGCGTTTGGTGAAATTATTTAGTTTTTTCTCATACAATTCATCAAAGCTTGCTGTTGACATTCTAAAATAATTAAAAAACTTTTCTTCGTCACTTCGAAATTGTTCATAAAGCGTGTGAAAAATCCCTGCATCTAGTCCTCTCTGATTAATAGGATGAACCCACTGACTCCTGGTTTTACGCCTTCGTCTACGCCGACGGTACAACAACCACATAGCAAGAACACGAGTCTTGAAAGAGTTCATGCTGATAAGCAACTGAAGCGAATCATCAAAAATGTACGTCCACGATACAAAATCGACTGGTCTGAAAGCTACTTTAAATTTTGGACGATAAATGTTCGTACCAACTTTTATCGAACGTACAAAATTGATGTTTGTGTAACTAGCCTTTAAGAACGAAAGTGCGTCATCAATCGGAATATGTAGAAATCAGAAGAGTACGGCGGGTGGGGTAGGATGTCCCATTTCAATTTTTCCAGGTATGTTTTCACGACCTTGGAAACATGTGGCCAAGCGTTGTGATGCAGAAGTATTATCTTATCGTGTCTTTCCGCGTATTGCGGGCGTTTTTCCTTCAACGCTCGACGCAAACGTATTAGTTGCGTCCGATAGAGGGCTCCTGTAATGGTTTCGCCTGGTTGCAAGAGTTCATAGTACACTACGCCAAGCTGGTCCCACCAAATTCACAGCATCAACTTCAAGCCATGTTTGGTTTCACTGTCGAAGTTGATGCATAGCCAGGGAGGTCCCACGA
This sequence comes from Micraspis discolor, assembly GCA_030674115.1. NCBI lineage: Eukaryota > Metazoa > Arthropoda > Insecta > Coleoptera > Coccinellidae > Micraspis > Micraspis discolor. The sequence continues at coordinate 13,993 of JARTUT010000247.1, forward strand.
TTTTTTCCGCTTCGGCTTGTGCAAAAAACCTTTCTGTTTTGCCGTTGGACGAGTTGTTCGCACGTGAAAAGGCGCCGTTTGATGTCCCTTGGTTTCAACTCGTACGGCACCCAATGTCCCAGTTTCTGGATCATTCCTAAGCATTTTAAGCGGTGAGAACCGCTTGCTGAGTCACGCCTAATAAATTTGCAAGTTCCTGTTGCGTTCAACAAGAATCTTCATCCAGCAAAGTTTCCAAATCTGCATCCTCGAACTGTTTCACGGTTCCCGGACGTTCCACGTCATATTCGCCATTTTTGAACTTATGAAACCATTCCCGACACGTTCTTTCACTAATACAACATTCACCATAAGTTTCTACAATCATTTGACGCGTGTGAGCTGCATTTGTTTTCGAATGAAATCAAAAAGCAACACTTCCCGCTAATGGCGCTTGCGAATTTCGCGCACAAAACAAACACAGTAAAAATAGACAAGCAAGATTTTGTAGAGTTGTTAACTGATGCCACAGCTGACTATTTAACGTTTCTGTTGGTACTTATCGACCGATTTGCAATGCTAATGCAACCTATGGCAAAACGGCGGTTTTTTATTTGTAGGCCTCATATTTTCTATATTCTTTAGTTTTGTTCAATATTAGGCATTTCTCATATGTCCTATATATTGTAAAATGTTTCTCAAGACGACTAAAGCATTCTATTCTATGTAGATGAAACTGATATATTCATTGATAGAATACTTCTGAAATCACGATGTAATTTTTTAATGATACCGTTATATTTTTTTGTAGGTCCAACAGAAGTTGAAATAATGACCAGAACGTCCATTCTTGTGTTTGAAGTTTTAGAGAAGTTTTGGGCTACCAAGAATTGTGTTCTTGTTGATATGAAAATCGAATTTGGAATTGACGCTGAGGGTAAGTTTTTGCTTAATTTCAATTTAAATTGCCATTGATGAGCAACCTACAAAGCAACAATTATTTGCTAACTTTCTAATCTATCCGTTTATTCTTTTAAACGTTTTAACAATCTGCATTGTCTAAAAACAAATTGTATTTATACCTTCATGGCCCTTTTTGAATTTTTAATCTAGTTTTCAATGTGTTCAATATTTTCGTCCTGTTTCCTCAATTTCGAGCAATAATGTGTTATTGCTTTTACTAGGCTGTTCTTAATTTTATTCTCCTTGGTTATCAATTTATATTTTGACCGTAATCTGAAGATGTTTCAGTGTGATACATTTTATTACACAATACTCAATACTACAACAATACAAGAAATTCATTTTCAAGCTGGTACTTAAAATTGAACCATATAGTGTAGAAGACTTCCTAGCCTACATGATATAATGAGAGTAAAATTGTTTCTCTATTTCAGTGTCGTAATGAGTTCATTACAGTACTAAAAACAGTGCTGTAATGAACTCATTACAGCATTGTTTTTAGTTATATTTTTCGTTTTGTGGTTAACAACACTGACATCCTATCTTTTCGAATGCCAACACGCGTCTATTGCATGTCAATTGTCAATATTAAACCATGTAGAGATTTGAACGCACTATTCAAAATTTATAATCTGTCAATTTTCGTATCAGTCACACCAAATGCGAAAATAAAATACAAAAGGCACTGGAAGGTATAATCTGAATTTTTCATTGAATTCCAATAAATTTCTCACAATTCTTGACTGAAATAGAGAAAAGAACTTGTTTTAGAATATACTATTATGACCCTGTTTCATTTCGAGTGTACATATATGTATACACTTTACCTGAAATAAAGTATATTATTAGATATTATTATTACTGATTTTCATTCAATTATATTTGTATTATATATATTATATTCAATTTTGTCTATTTTTTTTACCATTCTTTCTTTTTTTTGCAATTATTGTGCAAAGGTTGGTCTGAAATATTTCATAGTGGTTTGCGTCATTTCAGCTGATTTTAACGATGAGGTTCTTATTGGCGATATATCCATCTTCTTCGCGCTCTTGTTCACCTTATGTTTCCTTATAGATTTGCCTAAATGTCTGTATTTTTCAAAAGTTTTTTTTTTAGACTTTAAACAGGTAACAGAAACCTATAAATCTATTCTGCTTTCAACCCTTATTCTCTCAAACAATTATTCAACGACTTCTTCCTTTTTAGGTCAGATTCTGGTAGCCGATGTTATCGATTCCGATAGTTGGAGGCTTTGGCCTTCAGGGGACAAAAGACTGATGGTTGACAAACAAGTCTATAGGAATCTCACCACAGTAACAAACTCTGATTTAGATACAGTGCGTAGAAACTTGAATGGGTGGCAAATCAGCTTGATTACTCCCAGTATCTCGTTCGAATCATTTAGTCGTTATTCTAATGGGAAGTCCGTCAGACAAGGAGCATTGTGAGAAAATCGAGAAACATTGTCAGTCATACGGATTGCAGACGGCAATGAGAGTAACATCGGCGCATAAAGGAACTGAAGGAACACTAAATATGGTTAGATATTACGAATCTCTAGGAACAAAAATCGTTTTTATAGCAGTAGCAGGAAGATCTAATGGATTAGGTCCAGTGGTTTCAGCAAATTCTGCTTATCCTGTTATTAACTGTCCTCCATTGAATTCTGGTAACGTTGACAAGGATATTTGGTCCAGTTTGAATGTACCATCCGGGCTTGGTTGTGCTACAGTTGTGTATCCTGAAACTGCGGCAATACACGCTGCTCAAATTCTTGGACTGGAGAATTTCATAGTATGGGGGAAGATTAGAACAAGTCAGTTGAATAATTATGTTGCATTAACTAAAAGTGATAAGGCACTGGCAGGACAGAAAGCCTTGGTATGAGAAAAAAACTTTTCTATCATAAGTTTCATTCATAAAATTTTTCACATATTTTTGTATATGTTCTGTTTTGTAAATAAAAAGATAATAACAGTAAGATAAGAAGTTTTGTTTTCCCTGTTCATTTAAAATGATCGATTTTGGTTAATTAGCAGTTTAAGGACCTATCCTATATTTTACATAATTGCTGGTCTGGTTAGGTTAGGTTAGTTTAAGTTAGGTTTAGAAAAAACAATGCCAAAATTGAAGAAAAAAAAAGAAATTAATATTTGAACAAAAAATTATCATTAATCATTTATTATTGCTTTAACCTCTTCTGAAGCACCCTAAAATTGCAAAAACATAAAAAATGAGGTGGGTCCTTAAACTGCAAAATTACCGACAACGGAACATAATTTTTGTTTGTTTCAATAAGTGGTAATCATCAAATATGGGTCTTACTAAATGTGCAGTACCTGGTTGCAAAATCAACACTCCCCGATGACATCGTTTCCCAAATTTTAAAACAGAATTGGTCAGATTTCATATGTGGCTAGATATACTGCAGAGTTCAGAACTGAATGCCATGTCATGGGAAGACGTTTATAAGAAAAAAGTCTGTCACTATCATTTTAATGAGAAATACATCTTACCTGATACCAGAAGGCTGACGCCTGATGCATCACCAACTTTTTTTAGAAATGAGACTGATGCAACAGGTTTGTGGTGATTTCTCTATTTTAAACTTTTAATAATGTCATAAATGCTATAAAATTCTGAATTTCACATTAATAAGTTGGATGTTGACTATTTAATAGTCTTATTATCAATTTATTTTGCAGGTAATGAGGATATAGAATGAGTAGATCTGAGTGAAGCTCAATCTGGATTTGAGGTCCCAGATGAAAGATATAAATTATTAAGCATACCACTTAAATTTCCTTATTTTCTCATTATTAAAATTTCCTTAAACTATATTCTTTAGTTTCAGAACTAGGGGAATCTAAACTCTCAATGCATCCAGATGCAACTTTCTCGACATTTCAAGATGTTGATGAATCACCTTCTCAAATTATATTAGAACCCAGTGAGTTGTGACATTAGAATATAATGAACATATTAGCGGTGTTCGTTCGTTCTGATTCAACTCATCACTATTGTGTCATTGAAGGAAGAAAAGAATGAAAACATTACACAGTAACTTTATTCAGTTCCAATTAATGCTTTCAAGATGTGGTTTATTAGTTCGATTTTAATTAAATTAATGCAATCTAAATCTTCTGTAGGTTATGCTTAACTCGAATCTGTAAGTAGTATTGATAATGTCCCTGATTAATCTTTATATGTGACGAATAGGATAATATATCTCTAACATCTACAGATATTTTGACTGAATTCAGCTCCTGAACAATTTTAGTTCTTTAAATAAAAATTTGTTAAAAGTTTCTGTTTTTCTCCACCAAATTCCCTTCTCTATAAAATAAGCATTAATTAATTCGAACAATTTTGAAGTTGAGTAAATGATCCAAATCAGATATCACTTACTCGACTTCAGTTTTGGCTCGAATTAGCTTGAAAATAATAGTTCATAAGAGGTATGAATTTAAATGAGCCGCTTTCCCGCCAATGAGGAAATTAGTTCGATCGACCAAACGCATGGTGTCGCTTTGTTAGTGACAAGTCCTTAACACGTGCGTTGGCAGTCTATAAAGGTACTTTCTATGGCATCTACAAAAAACATTTAGGAGGTTAGGTATATTTTATGTTCTGTGGTTAGGTAACTAATTGGAATTCCTTGAATCTTTTAATGAATTTTTTGAGAAGATTGAGGTGATTAATAGGAATAAAATCATTATTCAATAAAATGGTTTTAAAGTATGAGACTATTGCTGAAGGTATAGGGATGTTGACTCAACCGAGAAATTCTAGAGAATTTTTTTAACTCTATAAGCAGCAGAGTGGAAATTGTTGCACCTCACAATTTCAAAGAGCATTCAAAAAGTTACTTTTCATTCTGGAACTGAGAATTCATTTCACATCATGAGTGGGGATGAAGTGTAAAACGGACTTCTTGGAAATAATTCATCGGTGAAGCTTCTGAAAGTAGTTAATGCAACACTAAGGAACGAAATGAATGAATTATCAAAATGTTATGTACATTTAATATAATACTGAAATGACGCATATAAAAATCAACAAATTACAAAACTGAAAATTTGTAAGTAAGGGATAAAATATTTTTCTGGTAAAATAAACAAGTCATAATTGTAACAGAAAATATTAACACTAAGTAATAAAATAAAATTCTGAACATACAAAAGCAAAGAAATCAAATCAATATAAATTTCAGCTGCATAGTTTGCACTTCCAAGAAATTATTGCAGTTAATAGAGACAATAATGCAAAAGTTATCACAAGTACATTTTCATTTGAAAAACTTAGAGTGAATTAAATTCACACCATGGAGGACTTTGAATGTGTACCAACAAAAAAATCTTTAGGTACTGAAAGATTTGGTTTAATTCTTATACAATAAATAATTCGATTAACTTTAATTTCTCAAGCTGGAGAAACCGAATTTCTTATAACTCTGCATTGTTGTTCCTTTTGATAATTAAGGACGCCATTTTCTAACTGGTCCTTATAAGAAAGTAATTCTCTTATTCTATGATAAACGGGATCTTGAGTTCTCATACTAGGATTCCATCTACAATAATAAGCTTTCCATAATTTTATATGTCTTATACTTGCTATTGGAATGAGTATATTTTGATGATTGTTGGCCCAATACAAAGGATTCTTGTACAAGTCCAGTTGACTATTGATGTACGACCAAAGTGATACCGTTTGTTCTTTCAATCGCTCCTGAACTCGTTCCCGATCACTATTGCACAAGAATGTGCCAAATCTACAAGAATATAGGTGATCTAGAATAGTGATAAGGAAGTAATCATTGAATTGAAAAGCGTTAGGAAATTGTTGCGTTATTTGCCAAACACAATCAATAAACTGGAGAAAGACTGGTGAACGATCTGCATCCGAATGATGATCATCTCCGTGTCCTATTCTTTGTGGAAACTTGTGCCCAAAAGACAGCCATTCTTTTTCAATCAATACTTCGAAACCCTTGAGCGTCCTGTAAATAACAACATAAAAGATGAACTTTGTCGATATTGACGAGTTTTGAGTATCTAATAGTATATTATAATACATGTTGCAGAATGGGCACCGATAATAAAGGAATTTTACACGACAACGGCGTCGACCAATCAGAAACGTGATATTGCCGCGACTGTCTGGTTGGTTGAAAACTAAGTGACTAACAGCGCAGTGCTAAAATAAAGGAACTTCATACGACAACGGTGCCGACCAATCAGAAACGTGATATTGCCGCGACTGTCTGGTTGGTTGAAAATAAAGTGACTAACAGGGCAGTGCTAAAATAAAGGAACTTCGCAGGACAATGGCGCCGACCAATCAGAAACTTGATATTGCCGCAACTGTCTGCTAGGTTGAAAACAAAGTGACTAACAGGGCCGTGCTAAAATAAAGAAACTTCAAACGACAACGGTGCCGACCAACCAGAAACGTCATATTGCTGCGACTGTCTGGTTGGTTGAAAACAAAGCGACTAACAGGGCAGTGCTAAAATAAAGGAACTTCACACGTCAACGGCGTCGACCAAACAGAAACGTGATATTGCCGCGACTGTCTGGTTGGTTGAAAATAAAGTGACTAACAGGGCCGTGCTAAAATAAAGGAACTTCGCAGGACAATGGCGCCGACCAATCAGAAACTTGATATTGCCGCGACTGTCTGGTTGATTGAAAACAAAGTGACTAACAGGGCCGTGCTAAAATAAAGGAACTTCACACGACAACGGCGTCGACCAATCAGAAACGTGATATTGCCGCGACTGTCTGGTTGGTTTGAAAACAAAGCGACTAACAGGGCAGTGCTAAAATAAAGCAACTTTAATACGACAACGGCGTCGACCAAACAGAAACGTGATATTGCCGCGACTGTCTGGTTGGTTGAAAACAAAGCGACTAACAGGGCAGTGCTAAAATAAAGGAACTTCACACGTCAACGGCGTCGACCAAACAGAAACGTGATATTGCCGCGACTGTCTGGTTGGTTGAAAATAAAGTGACTAACAGGGCCGTGCTAAAATAAAGGAACTTCACACGACAACGGCGTCGACCAATCAGAAACGTGATATTGCCGCGACTGTCTGGTTGGTTGAAAACAAAGTGACTAACAGGGCAGTGCTAAAATAAAGGAATTTTACACGACAACGGCGTCGACCAATCAGAAACGTGATATTGCCGCGACTGTCTGGTTGATTGAAAACAAAGTGACTAACAGCGCAGTGCTAAAATAAAGGAATTTTAATACGACAACGGCGTCGACCAAACAGAAACGTGATATTGCCGCGACTGTCTGGTTGGTTGAAAACAAAGTGACTAACAGGGCCGTGCTAAAATAAAGGAATTTTACACGACAATTGGGCCGAGCAATCAGAAACTTGATATTGCCGCGACTGTCTGGTTGGTTGAAAACAAAGTGACTTACAGGGCAGTGCTAAAATAAAGGAATTTTACACGACAACTGGGCCGACCAATCAGAAACTTGATATTGCCGCGACTGTCTGGTTGATTGAAAACAAAGTGACTAACAGCGCAGTGCTAAAATAAAGCAACTTAATACGACAACGGCGCCGACCAAACAGAAACGTGATATTGCCGCGACTGTCTGGTTGGTTGAAAACAAAGTGACTAACAGGGCAGTGCTAAAATAAAGGAACTTCGCACGACAATGGCGCCGACCAATCAGAAACTTGATATTGCCGCGACTGTCTGGTTGGTTGAAAACAAAGTGACTAACAGGGCAGTGCTAAAACAAAGGAATTTTACACGACAACGGCGTCGACCAATCAGAAACATGATATTGCCGCGACTGTCTGGTTGGTTGAAAACTAAGTGACTAACAGCGCAGTGCTAAAATAAAGGAACTTCATACGACAACGGTGCCGACCAATCAGAAACGTGATATTGCCGCGACTGTCTGGTTGATTGAAAACAAAGTGACTAACAGGGCAGTGTTAAAATAAAGGAACTTCACACGACAACGGCGTCGACCAATCAGAAACGTGATATTGCCGCGACTGTCTGGTTGGTTGAAAACTAAGTGACTAACAGCGCAGTGCTAAAATAAAGAAACTTCAAACGACAACGGTGCCGACCAACCAGAAACGTCATATTGCTGCGACTGTCTGGTTGGTTGAAAACAAAGTGACTAACAGGGCAGTGCTAAAATAAAGGAACTTCACACGACAACGGCGCCGACCAATCAGAAACGTGATATTGCCGCGACTGTCTGGTTGGTTGAAAACAAAGCGACTAACAGGGCAGTGCTAAAATAAAGGAACTTCACACGTCAACGGCGTCGACCAAACAGAAACGTGATATTGCCGCGACTGTCTGGTTGGTTGAAAATAAAGTGACTAACAGGGCAGTGCTAAAATAAAGGAACTTCGCAGGACAATGGCGCCGACCAATCAGAAACTTGATATTGCCGCGACTGTCTGGTTGGTTGAAAACAAAGTGACTAACAGGGCAGTGCTAAAACAAAGGAATTTTACACGACAACGGCGTCGACCAATCAGAAACGTGATATTGCCGCGACTGTCTGGTTGGTTGAAAACTAAGTGACTAACAGCGCAGTGCTAAAATAAAGCAACTTAATACGACAACGGCGTCGACCAAACAGAAACGTGATATTGCCGCGACTGTCTGGTTGGTTGAAAACAAAGTGACTAACAGCGCAGTGCTAAAATAAAGCAACTTAATACGACAACGGCGTCGACCAAACAGAAACGTGATATTGCCGCGACTGTCTGGTTGATTGAAAACAAAGTGACTAACAGCGCAGTGCTAAAATAAAGCAATTTTAATACGACAACGGCGTCGACCAAACAGAAACGTGATATTGCCGCGACTGTCTGGTTGGTTGAAAACAAAGTGACTAACAGGGCCGTGCTAAAATAAAGGAACTTCGCAGGACAATGGCGCCGACCAATCAGAAACTTGATATTGCCGCGACTGTCTGGTTGGTTGAAAACAAAGTGACTAACAGGGCAGTGCTAAAACAAAGGAATTTTACACGACAACGGCGTCGACCAATCAGAAACGTGATATTGCCGCGACTGTCTGGTTGGTTGAAAACTAAGTGACTAACAGCGCAGTGCTAAAATAAAGCAACTTAATACGACAACGGCGTCGACCAAACAGAAACGTGATATTGCCGCGACTGTCTGGTTGGTTGAAAACAAAGTGACTAACAGGGCGTGCTAAAATAAAGGAACTTCGCAGGACAATGGCGCCGACCAATCAGAAACTTGATATTGCCGCGACTGTCTGGTTGGTTGAAAACAAAGTGACTAACAGGGCAGTGCTAAAACAAAGGAATTTTACACGACAACGGCGTCGACCAATCAGAAAACGTGATATTGCCGCGACTGTCTGGTTGGTTGAAAACAAAGTGACTAACAGGGCAGTGCTAAAATAAAGGAACTTCACGACAACGGCGTCGACCAATCAGAAACGTGATATTGCCGCGACTGTCTGGTTGATTGAAAACAAAGTGACTAACAGCGCAGTGCTAAAATAAAGCAACTTAATACGACAACGGCGTCGACCAAACAGAAACGTGATATTGCCGCGACTGTCTGGTTGGTTGAAAACAAAGAGACTAACAGGGCAGTGCTAAAATTAAGGAACTTTACGCAGGACAATGGCGCCGACCAATCAGAAACTTGATATTGCCGCGACTGTCTGGTTGGTTGAAAACAAAGTGACTAACAGGGCAGTGCTAAAACAAAGGAATTTTACACGACAACGGCGTCGACCAATCAGAAACGTGATATTGCCGCGACTGTCTGGTTGGTTGAAAACTAAGTGACTAACAGCGCAGTGCTAAAATAAAGCAACTTAATACGACAACGGTGCCGACCAACCAGAAACGTGATATTGCCGCGACTGTCTGGTTGATTGAAAACAAAGTGACTAACAGGGCAGTGTTAAAATAAAGGAACTTCACACGACAACGGCGTCGACCAATCAGAAACGTGATATTTCCGCGACTGTCTGGTTGGTTGAAAACTAACTGACTAAAAGCGCAGTGCTAAAATAAAGGAACTTCGCACGACAACGGCGCCGACCAATCAGAAACGTGATATTGCCGCGACTGTCTGGTTTTTTAAAAACAAAGTGACGAACAGGGCAGTGCTAAAATAAAGGAATTTTACACGACAACGGCGTCGACCAATCAGAAACGTGATATTGCCGCGACTGTCTGGTTGGTTGAAAACAAAGTGACTAACAGGGCAGTGCTAAAATAAAGGAACTTCACACGTCAACGGCGTCGACCAAACAGAAACGTGATATTGCCGCGACTGTCTGGTTGGTTGAAAACAAAGTGACTAACAGGGCAGTGCTAAAATAAAGGAATTTTACACGACAACGGCGTCGACCAATCAGAAACGTGATATTGCCGCGACTGTCTGGTTGGTTGAAAACAAAGTGACTAACAGGGCAGTGCTAAAATAAAGGAACTTCACACGACAACGGCGTCGACCAATCAGAAACGTGATATTGCCGCGACTGTCTGGTTGGTTGAAAACAAAGTGACTAACAGGGCAGTGCTAAAATAAATGGGCACCTATTCCAACACGAATGCGAAATTCGAAAACAAACCTCGAAGGAGCGAGTTTTTGAACGCATGAGTGTTGGAATTGCCTTCTGCAACAAGTATTGGCCGATAATTTCTCTATTTCAGTCAAGAATTGTGAGAAATTTATTGGAAATCAATGAAAAATTCAGATTATACCTCCTAGTGCCTTTTGTATTTTATTTTCGCAGTTGGTGTGACTGATACGAAAATTGACAGATCATAGAATTTGAATAGAGCGTTCAAATCTCTACATGGTTTATTATTGACAATTGACATGCAATGGACGCGTGTTGACATTCGAAACTCAGAATAAAGAACCACAGGAAGGAGCATAAGATTTGAAATTGGGGACCGGGATGGTTCCCGCATATGACCGACTTCTGTTTCGTAAGCAGTGGCGTAGTACGTAGAAACTGCATTTTAATGGAGAAGGTATATGAGGATGGGTTGATATAAAGACTTGATTCAGTTCAAAAAAACAGTTTCATATAAAAGAACGCGATTTTGAAGTCGTTTATTCTGATCAAAAAATCAATAATATGAATTAAAATAAAACTTTTATACAAGTAGTATGGAAGGGCGATCAGTAAAACTTGTACTTAATTTTTGAAATGAACAAATGATAGTTCATACCTTGTTATTTTTAATGAAATTTCCATTT
>JARTUT010001551.1:0-25154 GCA_030674115.1 Micraspis discolor
TTATTTGTCACTTGATTTATTCTAGTTCTTTCTTTATTTTTCCTCTCACTACAGTAGCCCATGTTTGATCAGTTTCATTTTTCCCAGCATCATTATTTATGATGTTTATACTTTTATTCACTGTATTTATATTCGGTGATGTTGAGGTCATAGGAACATGAATTGTTGGGGTTATAACAGGTGATGATTTTCTCTGTCTCTGTTCTATGTTCTGAGGTCTCTGTATTCTGTACGGTGAGCGATAGTGCTGGTCTACAAGGCGCAAGTTGTTTACCTTTTTTTTGTTGGATGTTGTTATTTTCCAGGAGCTTTATCTTATCAATGAGGAGTTCGTTATTTTTCATCAATATCGAATTTTTACTTTTTACTTCCTCTAATAGTTCACTTAAAAGTTTTACCTGCATCTTCAAATATTCATTCTCGAAGTTCTTTTCGATGATGGGCGTTGATATAGATCTCGTAGATTCTTCCGTCTCTGTACCTAGTGTGTGGGCACAAATTGTTGTGGACGATTTTTTTGCTTTATTCCAGCACGACTTATGTAACATTGCATTGCATCTCACACAGTTCATTGCATCTACCACTTTTTTATTACAGTGATTACACAAATTTTGCTTAATTTCTTCGTTGTTCAATTTATTCGCAGAGCGATCAACTTCCTCGTCATCACTCGTCGACATCTTGTATTATATTGTCGAGAACTACTCATAGCATCGACACCAAATTTCATTTTTATTCTTCTCTCTATATACACAAAATAACTATATGACTCGCTTCCACTTGCTCCCCCTGGGGGGCTAGCCGAGTTCCAGCAGAGTTTTCTGTGAGAAAATACCTAGTAGACTAGACATAGGATTGAGGTCAAATTAGGCACTAACATCCAGAAGCATTAAATCATGATTTCTGCATATGCCATATTCACTTGCACCCCCAGAGGGGTCAGTACCTATATGCTCAGCCTACTTATTAAAAATTCATAAATAGTTAGGCTGAGTACCTACTGGCCTCCCTAGAGGGTGCTGATGAGTGTGGCGTATGCAGAAATTATGAGTTAATGCTTCTGGATGTTAATGCCTAATTTGACCTCAATCCTAGGTCTAGTTATCTAGGTATGAATTTTTCACAGAAAACTCGGCTGGAACTCGGTTAGCACCCCCAATGCTCATTGACGTACCCTGACAAGTGAAAATGGGCCTCGTCTGAAAAAATGGCTTTTCCAGAATGAATTTAGCGAACCTACGGCGATATGAATGGTCGGTCGGCTTCAATTCCTGCACTAGTTGAATCTTGTAAGGCTTCAAAGCCAAATCCTTAGGCAAAATTTGCCATGTGGTGATTTGGGATAACCACAGTTGTTTAGAACGTCGAGAAATTGACAAATTTGTCAACACTGTGGCTGCGATGTTTTCAGTTGAACGGCCCAGTCAAACACGCGTTGGTGTTGGCACATTTTTTACTGATCCCGACGACTTCAATTTTGCGACCAAAATCCTAAAAGCGGTCTCAGAGGTCGATTATGTTGTCCGAAAATATTACGAATTTTACGGAATGTAATTTTAACATAACCACCGTGTTCATAGTGTGTTTCAATTATGTTAATGCGATTTTGGAGCGAATTTGAATTCTTTGTAACAATTGCCAACACATCTACTAGGAATATGTCAAAAAACTAACTTTCAATGCTGTCATGTGGTAGGTTTGGCCTCAATTAAAAATCAAAGTTCTCGTTGAATACCCTTATCAACACTTATAAACTGAGGTTAAAAATACAAAAAAGTTCTTTGATAGAAAGGCAACTATATTGACGAAACAAATAAAAACAAAAGAAAAATATAATTCTAAACCACAACATATATTATGAAATCACACAGGATATTTGTCTAAAAATTATTTATTATACCACGTGATCCGGTGTGACCAATGATAACTAATAATCGCATCGTGTTGCACATTGAGGGCAATTAAGATTTTTCCTGCCCAACGATAAGACAGATTATCGTTGGTGAATTCATATTAGTTTATTAGAAAATTACAAAAACCACTAATGAATGGATTTGTTCGAAATTTATTGTATTATTCGGAGTATGTAATATATTAATGGTAGAAAGAATAAATAATGTTTTAATGGAAACAAAAAAAAACAGTTAATATTATATCATCTTTACAATATGAATTACAAAAATGTATTTACACCTATGACTAAGGTTCTCTGACGGCAAGGTGCAGTTCAAAAAATTTTCTAGTTCCAAACCTATCTATAAAAGCATTGACGAAACAGATAAAAAAACTATACACAAGATAAATTAAAAAATTACACAGGATATCTTTCGGAAAATGGCTACTCTCACCACATGTTTCCGTATGACCAATGAAAAATTTTAATCGCATTGTGATGAAAAGTGAGAACAACTTAAACTGACGCCTACCCTGCCCATTTAATATCTAGTTGCTATATTCGAAAGAATTTGTTGGATAAATGCGAAAAATTTTCTATAGAAAAGGATGAATCTCCTATATACCAAGCAGAATATTGAGTATTCTCAGAAAAGATTTTTTTTTGTGAGACTTGTCAGAATGACAACTCCAAATAAACTGAAGAAGGGTGCATAATTATCAATCCATTCTTTAGTTTGTTTTATGACTTCTGTGACTTCTCAAAGAAAATGACAATTCTCTTATATTTTCTCATGATCGAATGCTACACGATTATGAAATTTGAGGATATGTGAGATATCAATAAGCTGCAACATAATTTTTTGTTGAAAACCAACAAATACCTTATGGGATATCTAGGATTGAAAATATTTTTTTGAGAAATTTTCACAAAGTTTCTAGCTTGACGATTTCCACGAAATTTCGTAAACCTATTTGTTTCAACCTCATTCAAACCTCGTTCCGGTTACAAATTGATCGAATTGATATTCTTGGAGTCAAATTTCAGATGTTCATAACTGCCGAACTAGTCGACGGATTTGGGTCTTATAACGAACTTTATCTAGTAATTTGGACAGTTAACATATTCTTAAAAAGTAGCCATCAAAATAAATATAAGCGATAATATATGCATATGTTGAAGTAGTCATCTCTGATGAGATGCAGATCTTGTGTTCACGCCGCAAGGAATCAAATTAAGCAGCTACTTCAGTTTCGAGACGACTTTGAAATATTACGTTAATTGATTGTTCTATTTCGAATATAAAATCCTTATGCAAAAAATAGAGAATTACACTTTTCTCGAAAATAAAAAAAGTAAGTGCTGTAGCATTTGCTATTGTTTTTTACTGGACTTCCTTATTGTTGCTCTTTAAAACACTCAAGCTTTCCTACGGTTCTTTTCCATTTAAGTAACCCCACGTCTTCCGAAAATGATGTCATTAGGGTCTTCGAAGACCACAGAGAGCATAAAAAAGCTGGGTCATAATTTTGTGGGTTACCACCACAGGTAGATCTGGGAATCCTTATATCTCATTATGAGGAAATTAATTACAACGATCTATCATCTTGACGTTGGAAAAATGCTACCGGACTTTGATGAGAATTGACGATATGAATAGAATTCTTCGAACGTTTCGAAAGAATGACCGTAGATGTTTCTTAATCACTTGAATATTAACATTTGAAAGATCTTCAGTTGTACTTACCAAGGGATATCGAAGATTATCAACTTATTTAACGCCATAATGATGACAGTGGAATTTAAGATCAAAGAAATATCAAATTGAAATACAATGTATAAAAATAAAAGCCCTGAACATGAAGTCTGAACTCAATAATTATATAGGGTGAGTCTGTGACCACTCTGTTAATTTCAACAATAGATTCTTGTTGCTAATAGGATCACTTTAAGTCATCACTGTATTCCTCGCGAGAACACAAAAATTCAGTCCATGGTGGTCCATAAAATTGCTCAAGCACCCTGTTCTTATTTGATGCTTCAAAATGTGAAATTTATGATAAAAACTCTTATTTATTGCTTTTCGGAGAATATTTCATGATTTTCCGTACAAAACATTGTTTGAGCTAAAAATCATACTGAAATACCATATTATTACTATTAGTATATTGGTGAAAATATTGAAACTTTTGAATTCCTTCCATTATTGAATAGAATATTTCATGAAATATACTCATGTTTAACATCAACTTTTCCAATTATTTAGATAATCAAATCAACACTATTGCCATTTCTTAATTTTTCATAAACTTCAGAGATTTTTATCTGCGTCCTATTTTGAAAACGTCCAGGTATACCGGTATGAAGTGAGCGTAAAGATACAAATGTCTCGATGGGGAAACTTTGGTGTGAACGAGCCATTATTTGCTTGTTTATTATGACATCTATAAAACATACTAAGTATACATCAAGTCATTGAACAGACAACATCATATTTTTTCATCGCGTAAAAAATGTCTACTTTTGTACCAGAAAGTGATGATTTGCGGAAAGCATTAATTTTTTGTTTTAATTTGAAGAAAAGTTATGCGGACTAGCATCGAATGCTCGTCGAGGCATATGGTTATCATATATATATATATATATGAGAAAAAATTAAGGTCATTAGACCAAGATAATTGAATAAATCAATCAAAGCAGGCTAATTGAAACTTTGTCGAGAAACAAACTCTAACCAAATGTTTCTCGACAAAGTTTCAATTAGCTCGCTTTGATTGATTTATATATATATATATATTCTTTTGAACTTTTGGCTGACGATATTTAGTTAGCAAACAATAAAGCATATAGATCAGGGGTTAGTGACGGGGTGTCATACAATTCGGCGTATGACATAAAAGCCTAGGGAAAAAACCCCAGTAAAAAAAACCCTGGCTCCCCGTCTGAGTGTGAAAATACAAAAATAAGCTGAAATATATTTCAGGGACTTCTTTCTTCGAGAGTGATCTTCTATTGATGGAGGATTTCAAGGTGCTCACATTGAATCTGGAAATAAAAAGACAAAAGCAGAAAAAAAAACTGAATAACAAAAATACGTATCATATTCGTTTGAAATTTATAACCCATTCCAAGAAGAGTTGGAAACATCATGAATAGCCCTAAAACCATCTTGAAATTTATATAAGGGACAACTATTGATGAGATGAGGTATTGTTTCTTCTGCTTCTCCACATTCACAACTTGCGCGAGGAACTGAGTTCCATTTAAACAGCATACCATTGGTACGACCATGACCTGTTCTCAAACGATTAAGAACTGTCCAAATCTTTCTTGGAAGATCAAAACCAGGAACTTTTTCAGAAGGATCAGAAACGAGATTCTTATTGAACATTTCGTAAGAGTTCCGCTCAGTCTTCCATAATTCTTTATCACTTATGTTCATATTGAAGAACGTATTATGCCATATTATGGTTTACGTGACTTCAATCTGGGAATTCTATTTTGTGGAAAATATGAAATAATTGGGGATAAATTGGGAAAAGAATGATATTTATTCCAAGAATTCAGAGCTGCAGTCTGTCTGCGAATATGGGGAGGGACAATATTAGACAATACTGGTAACCAATGAACCGGTGTTGATCTTATGGTGCCAGTAATTATTCTCATGGATGTATTCAATTGTGCATCATTTTTTTGTATATGTACACTATTAAACCAAACCGAGTAACAATACTCAGCTGCAGAAAAGACTAGGGCTAGAGATGCCGTGCGAAGAGTGGAAGCATCAGCACCCCAAGACGATCCAGCTAATTTCTGAACAATATTATTCCTAGTTTTCAGTTGCAGGCTCAGATCATTTAAATGAGCCTTGTAATTGAGAGATGAATCTAATTTAACCCTTAAGTATTTTGGATAGAAATTATGTTCGATAGGAGAATCATTGAAAGTTACAGCTAATTTTCTATATTTTTCATGATTATTCAGGTGGAAACAAGATACCTCTGTTTCGTTGGGATTTGGACATAATCGCCACTCGATAAAATAATTCTTTAAAATTTCCAAATCAGATGACAGTATGTTTTCCAGAGTATGGAAATCCGAATGTTGGTAAGCAATAGCAATGTCGTCAGCATAAATAAATTTTTGTAGTGGGCAAATCACTTAGATATAAATTGAAAAGTAAAAAAAAATTCATGGTTATCATGCTTTATCAGAAGCAACATGCAAAAGTGGGCTGCTACCCCACCCGCCGTATTCACCAGACTTGGCTTCGTCCGACTACCATTTGTTTTCATAGATGGGACACGCATAGGCTGAGCACACCACAAATTGCCAGGAAGGTGGTCAAAATGTGTAGAAAACAATGGCCAATACTTTGAAGAAATATTTTTTACTTTCCCAATAATTAGTGTTTCATTTTCACTAGAAAACGCTCATTTCATACCGGTATGGCCTCGAAAATCTTGGGAATAATTGACGAAATGCTGATTGGCCTATAGTACTCAATTTTATTTTTTGGGTCGTTTTTATACACAAGAGTGAAGAAAATCATCTTCTATTTTTTTTTATATAATTCGACTGATTCGTGAATATAATTTTTTTACAGAGTGATCTCAGATTTTTCAAATGACGATAATCATGGAAGTTCTGATACTTCAATTTTTATGCATTTTTTGATTCCATTTCATTAGACTGATAATTTTTAAGGAAAAGAAAAGAGGGAATTTTCTATTTGTTTTTGTCTGAGGAATATTATCGCTTATTATTATTACTAATAATTTTATTTTTAATTTAATTTTCATTTCAACCCTGGAATTCTCACCACCTTGGTGAACACCACCCCAATGCACTGCCTAGAAAATTTCATTCATCACCCCATAGTTGACGTTTTCAAAATTAAACCTAAATGAAACTATCTTGTTTTTCAAATAATTTTATTTTTCTACATTGCAAAGAAACCTCAACGACAGATGATTAATCCTCTCTCACAAAGAGATTTTTATTTCTTATTATATGATGCATTATATTAGATCAGGAATATTTCCATGCTTATTCAATATACTATTGAATTGCATTAATTCCACAAAATCGAATGTATCAACTGTACTGGAGGAATAACTATCAACATTAGTTGTTAGCATTATATGGTCTTTGTCATTTTGACTTACTCACTTGAGGGTAGGGCAATTGAAAGCCGCAGAGTTTTATCGCGATGGTTACCTCATTCAGTTCAAGTTTAGAGATAAAGGAAGCGTGCTTTGGAAATATTTCATTTTTGAGTCCCTGTTCATTAAACTGAAAACGTCTTTAAGGAGTATACTTGGTATGAAAAAACAAAAAGAGACAGAGTTGTAAAGTTGTTTTTTTCTTAAAATGTTCAGGGATACAGAAAATGCAATGATGTGTTTCGTAACTGTTAATTTTATTATTAAGTTTTGTGGGTTTTACGAGTTGGTGAAGCATTTGCTGGAAGACCTCAGGGGATAAAGCAAATATGTATAGTGTGTATGTAGTGTGTCCCATTTGTTCAGAACTACCTTAATCATCTGAATTCATTTGGATTACACATAACGAAGATATAAGCAAAAAATTATTTTTCCGTCGACCTCCCAATACAAGCTCTGTTTAATTTTTACAAAATCATGTATTAATGACCCATTTTAATGCACGATTTCTTTCTATTTTAATGCATGATTGTCATGGGCAACCGAACATAGAGTATTCAGAAGTAATATGAGTAACGTCACAACTCGACTGATATTTCATTTATATGTGTGAAGCCTCTGGTTCCATTGTTATTCCACAGAGAAAAGAATTAATGAAACAAATGCAAACATAATGGATCTGTCAAATTACGAATAATAAAGCTGCTTTCAATCTTAATCTTAATCTAATATCGCCAGTTACTTTAATTACAATGAGTAACGAAGTCAATATCACCTTAACTCCCCCGGACGTTGCAGAAATGGCTAATGCAGCCTTTTTGGCCTACCTGAAAAAAGCCGACATTTGTATGACAAAACCTACGCAGAATTCATGTCATGGTGCGAGGAGAAGAACGTTTCCAATTATTCTGAAACAGTTTAGTTGGCATACTTTAAGGCTGTACATCACCTTCTTTGTGCCTATACTATTTCAATGATAATTTACTTCAAGAATAACGTATAAACCGTTTTTCGGATTTCATTCAAAATTTGAGTGAGCATTGGCATGAGTATTCCCTAGTGCGTACCTTCCGCCGATTTTTGATATGATGCATAGTTTTTGGCTAATTACACTTTGAAAATTGAGATACTCTTCAGATGCAAATATTTCCTCAAGGAAATATTTTATCGAAAAAAACTCATAGGTAGTCGTTCGGTATTACATTGAACTTTGAAATTAGCTAAATTTTTTTTTCACTTTTCTCAATTTTTCGAGTTATTCTCGTTCTTGTATTGAATAATTGTATTTGGCCCGCCTCCCAATGGTTGACACCTCTTTACGGCAGATGGGCCAATAGAATCTTATCCTTCATTTATGATCATTTATGACCCCAGGTATGGTACTATTTTTAACAAATTCAGGGACAATTAAATATATGCCGTAGAGAATATAGCGACTTGATTCTTTATTGCGATAATGATTTCCATGTGCAAACCATAATAAGGGATCGGAATTTCTGGAGATATACGATGCTTCCAAAATTAGAGGACTTTTACAAGAAGTGCATTCTTCCAGAAATAATAGATGGCAGAATACCAAGAGGAATGAGTATCCGCGAGGTAAATTGAAATTATTATGGAAGTGGGTAAGTGTTTCTCACTGAACGAAGCCTACAATCTACTCTCAGCGGAAAAAATTATATCGATTTTTTTTTCAGATGCAGGGTCGAACACCGTAGAAAGTTATATTTTTGACACGGGGCAGGGCTTTTTCTGCTGAGGTGTTTCCCTGGACTATTGTATCATACGCAGAATTGTATGGTACCCCCGTGCATAACCTCAGCTAGGGACATTTTGTTTCAATATGTATTGCATTATGTCAGCTCCCTCAATCCAAATAATATATTTTAAAAAACAAAAAAATTTTATTTTCCATGTTTGATATGCCCAGGAAAAATGTTTTGGAGACATGGAAATTTTATATGCTTCTTCAACTGATTAGATTTGTCCGAATAAATTTTTTTCATGTAGTATAGCGCCCAATGTACAAATTCAAGAGATTGTTTTAATTAATTTGCATCACTCACATTCACATAAATAATTATAGGGTCAATTTAGACATTCAGGGTTACATTAATTCCCAACAAGCTGAAAGTTTGGTGCAATTGTTCAGAACCTAATTATGAATAAAATTTGAAAGTTCTTCATTATTCCGCTGTACGGAAATATTCAAGTCAAGGTCAAAGGTCAAGAATGCGTTTTTCGCGATTTTCAGCAAAAAGGCAAGTTTTATCACAAAATTACTCCAGAAAAAATTGTAGAACATGTATTATCTATAAAATATGTATCAACTTTTTTTTCCTAAGAGCCACCGTTTTTGAGATACAACGTTTCAAAAAGTTATTAAAGTTGTAATCGTCATACTATACTTATTTTTCAATGTACCCCCAGATAGCTCGATACACAATTTTGACTCACCCTGTATACGTGGCCAAATTATGTATAGAATAGAATAGAATAGTTTTTATTAATCCATTCAGACACAATACAGTGTATAGGACAAGTCAAAATATACATAATATAGAAAGGAATTGAAATTACAAATCATTGAATGCATTCATCATTAAGATATTCATTAATACAATAATAACATTTACTTAAAAGTAAAGATTTTATTTTCTTACCAAAAGCAGACAACTTCAGTGATTTAATTGAATCGGGAAGATGATTATACAAAATAATACCCTTATATTTAGCTGATGTCTCATATTTCACTGTTCTATGTTTAGGAATAATAAAAGTTCTAGTGTTCCTTGTATCATAGTTGTGAGCGCTGGAAAGCTTAGGAGTATACGCTTCATTCTTTTTTTAATGAATAAGAGACATTTGTATAAATATATACAAGGAGCTGTTAAAATCTCATGTTTTACAAATACAGTCTTACAAGATGTTAGTGGACTGAGACGGAATATCATTCGAATGATGCGTTTCTGTGCTACAAATACCCTCATAAGATCCCCAGAGCAACCCCAGATCAGAACATTATATGCCATGTGGCTAAAAACCAAGCTGTAGTATACATTCAGGACAGCAGCGAGAGGAAGAGAATCCTAATACGACGAATTGCATAATATGAAGAACTAAGCCTCCTGCTGACATGTGATATCTGCTCGGACCATCTCAGACACTCATCAATATAAATACCCAGAAACTTTGTAGACTCTTCAGAAATCAAGTTATAATGACCATGTTTCAGAACTAAATAATTTCCTTTCTTCAAACCAAATTTTACTACCTTTGTCTTATCTAAATTCCAGAACAAGTGCATTCAGTTTACACCAATTGTCGAAAGACACCAAAAGTGTTTGACATAATTCTGTGAGTTCATCCAGATTCTCAGCTGTCACAATAAACGAGGTGTCATCTACAAATATAATAATTTTAGTTTTTATATGGTGTGGGGAGGTCATTTATAAAGAGAATGAACAGAAGAGGACCTAAAACTGATCCCCTGAGGAACACCGAGATCCACAACACATTCGTCAGATAAAACTCCCATAACTCTCACATGCAATCGTCTGTCTGACACATAATGCTTAATCAATCCAGGAACACCCCGAAATCCAAGATTGTACAATTTGCTAACTAAAAAATGAGGGTGAAATGGTATCGAATGCACGTGTAAGATCAAAAAATAATCCGCAACATTCAATCCTCTATCCAACGAAAACTGGATCGTGTGTACAAAATCCAGAACAGCAGACTCAGTTGATCGTCCTGCTCTAAAACCGTATTGACTGTCAGTAATTAAGTTGAAAGTGTTCAGAAATTTCATCATCCTATCCATAACTATTCTCTCGAAAATTTTAGAGAATACGCTCAACAACGAAATAGGTCGATAGTTGGAAATATTCGTAGGGTCATTCTTCTTGAGAACAGGCAAAACAGTGGCATTCTTAAGTACTTTCGGAAAAATACCAGAACAGACTGAATCATTTATAAGATGGGCAAAATGATCAACTATATGCTCAGAAATTAATTTCAATATTTTGGCAGATATAAAGTCTACACCAGTACATTTCTTATTCTTTAAGGCATTAATCGCACCTTTAACTTCACTACCATCAACTGGGTGGAAAAAAGTTTTATAATGTAAAGGGCCGGCTGTACACATACCAACTTCATTATTACCATATGCTTGCTCTAGTGTTTTTTAGCCACAGATGAAAAGTAACGAGCAAACTCATTCGCCACTAAAATGGGTTCAGAGCAGCAAACACCATCTGTGTTCAGAATAATTTTGCTATTTTTATTAGAGCTCCTTCCAGTCTCACGATTTACAATTTTCCAAACTGTTTTGATCTTATTGTCAGAACATTCTAAGAGGTCTTGATGATATGCCAATTTTGAGGAATTAATGAGTAACTTATATTTTCCTTTGTATATTCTATAAATTTCTGATAATTCAACTGACTTCAGAATTAACCTGGAGCCAAAATAATTCTTTCAATTCAATACCTGCTCTTTTATTTCATCTGTGATCCAACCTTTAGAATTCACTGACACTATATTTCTACTTTCCAATGGGCAATGTTCATCTATTAATATTTTGATTACGTTAATGAAAAATTCAAATCTATTTATTTCTGTTGAAGGTTGATACAATTCAACAAATGAGGTTTTAGAAATTGCATCAACAAGGCTATATAAATTGGCATCTGACATATTTCTACATAACATTTTTTTCGAGCTTTCCACAGGCACAGACCCAGTTTGATCGAAATAATAATCCAGCATAAAAGCCAAATGATCCCCAAAATGAGGAGCAAAGACATTTGTTTTACAATAATTTAGATCACAATTTGAGACAATATAATCAACCTTCGTAGACGTTGTTCTACCAGATCTGTCAGTAATTATGCGAGTAGGGCAATTAGATGTAATTTTCAGATTGAAACAAATTAAAAGATCGTCCAATAGTTGCTTTGATCTGACGTTTTCAGTTAAGTAGTCAATATTTAAGTCTCCACATAGGTATACAAGGTCATTTTGCTTTTCACAGTGTTGCAGGACAAAGGACATTTTTTCAAGAAATATTTCAAAGTTACCTGAAGGTGGTCTGTAAACACTTATAATTGTGAAGTAGATGTAATCAATTTTAAACCTGACTGCACAGCACTCACATTCCATTTCCTCAGACATTCTCGATACTTTCAGATCTTTCACTTCCAATCCAACCCTGGTAAACAAAACTGAACCTCCATGTTCACGATTGGGACGACAATAACTTGCTGCCCGAACGTATCCTGGTAGTTCCACAACACTCAAACTTTCCGCACTACACCAATGTTCCGCAACACTTAAAATATCCGGATTTTTCATCAACAAAACCGAAATTCTATCTAGTTTGTTCATGATAGACTGAACATTTAACTGAAGAATCTTTAACCTAGTAAAATCATAATTTATGGCAGGATTTCTTTTTCTGTTGTTGTAAAAATAATGTACACTAGCTCGGTTTGGCCAATTAGATTGGACACCACTTTTTGTCATATTCATCATTGGGTATCAATACCTTAAATGATGAGTAACTCTCAGGTAACGTGAATGTAACAATTCACACTTGACATCAGAGAAAATTAGTTGAAAGGAATGCTTGAAGATCCTCAGCACTAGTACCAGGTTTCAAGTTAGAAACATGTAGGGCCTTGAACTTAACAACACCCTCAATATTTGTAGTTCCAGAATAATTTCCAACCACCAGCGCTTTTCGTTTTTTCATCTTTGGTTTTCTATTAGAAACTAACTGCCAACTGTCTCCATCCTTCGAACTCACATTGAGATTGTCTGGAATATCACCCGTTGCATTATTTTCTGTATCATTGTTTTGTGTATTTGCCACTATATTATGTGATTTATGTGAACTAAGTTGTTTATTTACATTCACATTCGTAGCAGTGTACGCCAACTGATGATCCTACTGTCGGAATGGTAACCTAAGCGTGGAACATTTAATATTCCAGCTTTCTTGCGAGCGCCTGTTGCAGTATTGTCAGATGCAATCCCAGATTTCGAGTTCTCTGTATTAATGTTTACGTTCTTATCAGCTCGATCTTTTTTTAGTTCGGTAATTATGGAATCTTTCAACGCTAATTCCCGTTCTAAAACTGTGATTTTTTCTCTTAATAACT
Source organism: Micraspis discolor (assembly GCA_030674115.1). NCBI lineage: Eukaryota > Metazoa > Arthropoda > Insecta > Coleoptera > Coccinellidae > Micraspis > Micraspis discolor. The sequence continues at coordinate 13,230 of JARTUT010001551.1, forward strand.
GGGCGTTTTCAGAAAGTACTTTGTTTCTGCCCTCCATTTCAGAAATTATTTTCATTAATAAATCTTGAGTTGACGATTCCTTACTCACTTTTATATCATTAATTGTTACTTCACGTCCATGTAGGGGAAATGATAAGTTATCTTCGATTATATTTTCGCAGGATGGTGAAATCGAGAATTCACTTTCACAACATTTTCCAATTCTACCAGCACATCCAGGATGGTAAACTTTGGTACATTTCATGCACGGAATACTACTTTTCGCAATACTCCTTTTACATAGGGCACATTTACCGATATTCGCAGGTGCAGCATCTGCCATGACTTCTTTACTCGCCGAAGTCTAACACAATGATATTATATTATGATGATTACAACTTTCATAATTTTTTGAACCGTTATAACTCAAAAACGGTGACTCTTTGGAACAAAATATTGATACACATTTTATAGATAATTATATGTTCTACAATATTTGTCTGGAGTAATTTTAACATAAAACTTGACGTTTTGCAGAAAATCGTGAAAACCGCATTTTTTAGCCTTTAACCTTGAATAAAATTTTTCCACACAGGGAAACTAATATTTTATTCATAATTATGTTTTGAACAATTTCACCGACTCTCAGCTTGTAGGGAATTTATGTAACTTAACCCTTGTTATTTGGTCTCAATTGACCGGTCTAAAAAGAATGAACTCTGTATTTACCATTCTCTTCGAAACCCACAAAAAATCCATAAACACAAATTTACGTTCCGTTTCGATCCTACCCACCGGCGACAGTACCTAGAAAGTTTATTAGGGGTCATAAATACCGTACAGACCGTCCTATTTCGTACAATGGGCGTGCCTGTTTTCAGTTCCTTGAAATTTTCGCTTGGTGCCATCTAGCGGAATTCGAGTTTCGCCGCAAGGTGGTGTACAGCCTTAAGAGTGTTGCAGAAAAGGGATACTTAGCAAGTTTATGGCCAAAGTATTCAATGCTGAAAGCAACATTGCACGTTAAAAGGAATATTGATATAAGTAGATATCACAAACTGGTTATGTTTATTAAGGGACAAAATTGGGTTATATTCCTAAGAAATCGAAAGTTCTCGAGAAAGATCATGTAAAAGAGTTTATAACAAATGCTCCAGACAGTATTTTCTCGATGTAAAAGGTAAATGTTAAACTCAATTAAATTAATATTCTAAATTTTTCTTATTGCCACGTGGATATAAAATGTGTAACTTTGAATTTTTTATTTGAAGGCCGCTTTGATATTTGGAGTATCCGGGGCATTGCGAAAAGATGAGCTGTAGTGGATAATGAGAAGCGTACACTTTTGAATCCAATCAAGAGATATACAAGGTGATTCCGAAGGAGACCGTCAGATTTTAGGTGAAGTATACACTAGTCAAGACAGTTTCGAAACAGTGTTTAGTTTATGGTTGGGGGCCTTTAATGAGAGTCTACAGGGTGATTTGTCCGATTCGATCGATTTTTCTTTTATTCATAACTTTGGTATGGCTTGATCAATCTTGGTGAAATTTTCAGTATACAACAATATGATTATCTTCTTTCAATAATTCCAACAGTTTCTCAAAAATACAGGGTGGGAATTATGATAAGTTCAGATTAAGTTTACAGGTTGAAAAAACACCCTGTACATTCCGTTTTCAAAAATTTTCTACATGCTTCAGATTCTACCATAAGTTTACATTACAGGATCATTTTTAGTTTTTTTGGCACACATCCAGTTTTCCTAGAAAAATTTTTCTATGATGAACAATATCGTTATTTCGTTCCAAGGCAGTGAGGATATTCTGAATGATACAAAGCTCTTCCTGAGTCCTAAAGTAGTTCTTCCGAATTCGAAATTCATATTAAATCACTCATATTCTGATGTATAAAATCATTTAATCCAGAAATTATCTTCATACCTACTTACTTAAATCAAAAAATCTACAACTTATGCAGAATGAACATTCGAAACATATCAAGAACGGCAATACTAAGGATTAACACAAAATGTACATAGAATGTTCGAAATTATTTCCCCTTTTTTGAATACATATTCGAGACCTTTTTATTTAATTTCCAATTGATCTTCTAATGAGGTATTGATTTTGCTTCAAGATATTACATTCCTCGAAAATCCTTTCAACTAGGTGTTCTCTACTTCTAATTTCAACCTTATAAACTCTTGTTTTCAAATATCCCCACAAAAAATAGTCTAAAGGGTTCAAATCAGGCGATCTTTGTGCCCAAGCAATAGGGCCTCCACGACCAAACCATCTGTTCGGATAATTTACATCCAGGTGATTTCTCACATTCAATGCAAAGTGAGAGCGGATATGTACATTTTCCAATAGATTTGGTGAAATATTTTCCAAAAAATCTAGGTAAATTTCACCATTTAATCTTTCCGCAAAAATGTGAGGGCCAACTAAATTTCCGTCTATTGTTCCAAGCCAAATATTGGCAGAAAATCTGTGTTGAGTATTATGACTCTTTTTCAAATGGGGGTTGTCTCTAGCCCATTCGTGGGAATTGTGGATATTAAAAATTCCATTCTTAGTGAACATAGCCTCGTCGCTGAATAGAATAAGAAAAATAGTTCGTTGGTGACTAATAACCCAGCGACAAAATTGTAGTCTTTGGGGCAGATCTTGCACCTTTTGGTAGTGGTATGGGTGGAATTGTTCTTTCTTCAAAGTCTTGCTCACTTTGCTCTGCGAAATTCCTAATTCGGTACTAATTTGACGAGGACTAATAGACGGTTCCTCCTCCACCCGTTCAACAATTTGAATCGAAATTTAATTTTGAGTAGGCCTATCAATGTGCTCTGGATATTGCCCATGTTCTTTAGAATAATGGAATACTCGTCCGAACGTACATTTATTTGGTCAACGTCGGTTGGGAAATCGTCTATGTTATTCCAATTTGGCTTCATTTCCATTTCCGTTACAAAAACCATAAACAAAAATCATATCCGCATATTCCGCATGAGTAAATAATTGAGGCATGTTGAAATACAGTTCTTGTGACAGATTATTTATTAAATATTCTCATTCTGTGGTTCACTGTGATAGTAACCATGGATCTTAAAGACCCTGATTTAAATAGAGATTTAATTTTCATGGAGAATTTTCAATTTCATAAAACTATTTATCATACACTCGTGATTCAATATTTATATACCATAAGGCCATAAGTGAGTACAATTTTGAACGAAACTACTATGTTTTAGGAATATTCGCTTCATAGAAAACCTGAACTGTGCCGAAAATCACCTGAATAATGACTCAATTTTATGTTAATCCATAATTTTGCCTTTCATATGTTTCGAATGTTCATTCTGTATTGGTAGTAGTAGTATCTAGATTTTTTTTTTTGGTTCATGTACGTATAAAGAAATTTTTTGAATGAAATGATTTTATACATCTGAATATGAGCGATTAAAAATGAATTTCGAATTTGGAAAATTTATTTTAGGACTCAGGAAGAGCTTTGTATTATTGGACGATACAGCTTTACCATCTAGTTCAGAATATTCTCAATGCCTTGGAGTGAAAAAACGATATTGATCATCTTTGAAATAATTTTCTAGGAAAAATGGATGTGTGCCAAAAAAAATAAAAACGCTCCTGTTATGTAAACTTATGGTAGAATCTGAAGCAAGTAGAACATTTCTGAAAACGGAATGTACAGGGTGTTTTTTCAACCTGCATACTTAAAGTGAACTTATCATAATTTCCATTCTGTATTTTTGAAAAAATGTTGGAGTTATTAAAAGAAGATAATCATATTGTTCTGTCACAAACTTCCCGAATAGCCCTTCACAATCATTAAAACAAATCAATAAATAAGGTGTTCTAAATACGCTTCTTAAGTTGAAAGTTTAAGTGACAAAAACAAAAAAGGAATGCCCTTCAGTCGGAGAGTCAGGGTGGAATTGCACAATATATGAATATTTATTGTTATTTCATTTAAAGGGCGCCACGTGGTTATTTTAAGTAGTCCTTTTCCTTTAGTGATCCATTTGATACCAACCACGAAGCATCAAAAAAAATGTAAACTTCAACAACTGAAACGCAAAATATGTCTAATGCTCTCTATTCCAAATTTGATGTGTAAAACAATTACAAAAGAGATCTGTATTGTTCCAATAAACTATGACAAGGAAATCTTTGTTCTGCGGTACCCTCGTATAACGTTATACTCAGTTTCCAATAAAATTGTTCTTACAAATGTTCATTAATTGAAACACAATAAAAAAGAGAGATCAAAATACTTGATCGACAATTAAATAAGGTTGATACAGGATGGAATTTTATCCAACGAAAACTATTATACTTATAAGATAATTTATCTGACCTCGAGTTAGCTGAGTTATCACCACTCTCTTCTCCAACAAAATGATATTCCTAGACGTCAGGAAACTCTTCTGAATTATTTTAGAAGTGGGTGGATGACTGTCTTCGCCCCCACGGTTTTCAGTGGTTGATGGCCCACAGGTGCTCTGGCAGTGACGTAATCAACGAAAAATGGTGGTAATTTGCAATCAGCACACAAATACAATGAAAATCGCAAGCCGAGAGAAGTACTGACCATCAAATACTATAAGTTATAGTAATGGGTAAAAAAAGCCTTCTGCAATAAATAAACAAGAAACCTCAGAGAAAAAAAGAAACAAAAAGGCAAACGTTCTAAAGTACTTACAGGATGTTGGGCAGGCTAATTGTAATTGTTTGATTGTAAAAATCCGACAAAGTCGTATTGTCTTGTACTCTAGGTAAGGTAAAACGAAAGGTACGAGCACAATTCAATATTTGAAACAAAACTTTTCCAACTTTATCTCCGTATAAAACGTTCAATATCTTCGCTGGAAAAGCCAAACAATAAATGAAATACGTGCGTATCAAATCTCACATCTGTCGATCTATCGATAATCTTCAGCGCATTAATATTACCAAAAAAAAAACATCGCGATCGTACTTGCGGTCTTCGAATATCACTGGAACCATTGGCGGAGGCATTTTTAGTTTCAATCAGGCCAAATAAAAAGAAAAATCCTGGCACGGGAATTCAAAACCGTGACAACACCCCCCACCTTACAAGCGATGAGCTTTCCGGCTTTAAATGGAACAAGTCTGGAATGAGAAACAGAAGACAAAGTTTTATTCAATTTAATCTGAACAAGTAACCAGCGCTAGGTCGAGAAATCTCCCCCAGACAAGAATGGTTTCATATCATCCACATGCCATACTCCTTTCCTATTCGATAGCTCATCGAACACTTCGTAAGTCCACCTACCCAACTTATTTCCGATAACAAATGGACCTACATATTTGGGTGCCAACTTAGCGCTATAGTGAGCCTGTGCATTGGAATAAGACTTATTCTTTAACATAATACGATCACCGACATTAAACTGAACGGGTCGTCGTCGCAAATTATAGGTATGCCGATAGCGTTCTTGGGATTTTTAAGCGCTCGCGGACCTCAGCAAAAAGTTTCTGGAATCAATCCTTCTCAAATCTTCGTCGTCATTTTCGAAGGAATAGAACATTCAAAATTCTTTCCATTCAGGCAACACTCACGGCCGAAATTCACAAAATAAGGGCTATATCCAGTAACTTCGCTTCTTGCTGTACGCAAGGCACAACCCAGTGCCGCAACATTATCTGCCCATTTTCGATGGTTATCTTTCAAATAACATCGAATCATCGTTTTAATAGTTTGATTCGATCTTTCTGTAGGGTCAGCGCAAGGATGATAAACAGGTGTATAAGATATTTTACACCCAAATTTAGACACCATAGAAACAAATTCAGAACTTCGCATTGGAGTGCCATTATCACAAACAATAATTTGAGGGACTCCATACGTTAAAAATACATTTTCTTCGATGAACTTAGTTAGGGACCTAGATGTTGCGGTTCTAAGTGGTGACATCAAGACGTACTTACTAAAATAATCGGTAACCACGATTAGATATTTGTATCCAGAAGTAGACGAAGGGAGAGGTCCAATGAAATCGAGGCTAATCATCTGCCAAGGCTGTCCAATAGGAGGTCGTGAACCCATCAGACCAGACGGTCCCTTTAATTGTGGCTTACAGGCACAACAGATCGAACACCTATTTACATATCTCGCCACGTCGTTTCTCATCTTGGGCCAAAAATATCGCTGTCTCAATCTCCAATAAGTCTTGAAGATTCCCAGGTGCCCCGAGGTTGGTTCATCGTGACTTTGAAGTATCAAATTTTTTCTATCTTCCTTAGGAACCACAAACTTCCAGTAATCGGCCTCTGAGGACAATTCAGGTATCTTACAAGATGTGTATTTCAAAAGTTTACCCTTTTCAACTCTCCACGTCGGGTATTTTTCAGGTTGTTTTGTTACATTTTCCAACATTTTTCGATACCAATGATCTCTACTCTCAAAATTACTTTCGACTCTAGTCTGCTCAACTGATACAACCTCCGGTGCAACGGAACGAGAAAGCAAATCAGGCACTATATTGTCTTTTCCCTTCCTATGGATAATTTCATAGTCAAAAGCCATCAATCGTAAGCTCCACCTAGCCAATCGTCCTTGAGGGTCTTTCAAATTGTTCAACCATAAAAGAGAATGATGATCCGTAATTACTCGGAAAGAAACTCCCTCCAAATAATATCGCAGTTTCTCCACAGCCCAAATAACTGCAAGGCATTCTCGTTCAGTTGTGGTATAATTTCTTTCTTGGCGAGTTAAAGAACGAGATAGAAAAGCGATGACATGCTCACCATCATCGAATTCTTGGGACAAGACGGCACCTATTCCGTAAGCAGAGGCATCAGTTTGAACTATAAATTTCCTTTTAAAATCTGGACAGTTCAGTACAGGAGCAGTAGATAAACATTCTTTCAAGCATTGAAACGAGTTTTCACATTCATCCGTCCAATTCCATATGGTATTTTTCTTTGTGAGGTTAGACAACGGAGCCAATATTGAAGAAAAATTTGGTACAAAACGACGGTACCATGAAGCTGTTCCTATGAAACGTCTTACTTCCTTGATATTTCTGGGAGTAGGTATACCGAGTATTGCCTCGACCTTTTCCGGGTCAGGTCTGAGTCCGCATGCGTCCACAACAAATCCTAAATATTTCAATTGAGGCATACAAAACTCACATTTCTCCCTATTGACCACTAGGCCCGCCGCAGTAAGGCGATTAAAAACCGATTCAAGTACTTTCAAATGAGTCTCGAAATCTTCCGTAACTACAATAATATCATCCACGTATTTGAATACATAAGGCTCCAATTCAGGTCCCAGAACTTTGTCAATTACCCTCTGAAATGTTGCCGTTGAACCAGTCAGGCCGAAAGCGACTCGCTTAAACTGATACAAGCCACGACCTGGAACTGTGAACGCAGTGAATTCACGGGAATCCTTTGCTAAAGGTATTTGGAAAAAGGCATTCTTTATATCTAAGGAACTCAAATATCTCGCGTCCCTCAAGCGATCTAAAATTGTAGAAATGTAAGGCAAAGGATAGGCATCCTTTTTAGTAACAGCGTTCAGCTTGCGATAGTCGACGCAAAAACGGTAACTTCCATCCTTCTTTGCCACAAGACATACTGGTGAAGACCATGGACTCTTTGAAGGCTCAATGACGTCATTCACAAGCATTTCGTTCAAGTGTTGGTCAATTATTTTCTGCTTGACGGGAGAAACTGGGTACCACCTCTGTTTTATAGGCCGAGTATCAGGCAGCACTTCAATCTTGTGTTCTTCGAGCTGCGTACACCCCAAATCAGATCCCATCTTCATGAAATGTTTATTTAAAAGACTCTCCAAGCAGCGAACTTGTTCAGCATTAAGATTTCTAGAGCCATCAATCTTGCATAAATCTATAGTCAGTGGGTCGCTCGCGAAGTGCCAGACACTTTCGTTCAAGTTCGGTACGATCTCCATCTTCAACCAAAAATCTATCCCCAATATGAGATTGTGAGCGAAACTCGGCACAACAAGTACGTCAATCCACTTGACTTTGCCCTGAAGACACATGGGTGTCTTCACATATCCGATACTTTCGCAATTTTGTCCATTCGCCACGGTGCAGTTGACCTTGTCCGGTGTTAATTTCAAGCCCAGGCGTAATAGTAGACTGTAACCAGCTTGACCAACTATGGTTCGACTAGCGCCCGTATCTAGCAATCCAGTCACGGAGTGACCAAGAACAGAGACTTCCAAGTATGGACGTTTATCACCCGTAGCGTGTGAGATAATGAAATCCAGAACAACAATATTCCTCTCTAAGGTTGCCGATTCAACACAACGAGGAGAAACAGATCGGCAATTCAGTTTCTCCTCTGACCGTTTTCCGGAGAACAGCTTGGGCAGCTGCGGACAGTCGCATCCATCTTCCCACAGCGATAGCATAAAATTTTCTTGGGTTCCTTGCAGTTTCGACGAGTGTGACCGGTTTTCTGACAATTCCAGCATACTGTATTTTTAGATCCCCCTGAAGGAAAGGTCGCTGCAGAGACCTCCTCAGTCGGTGACACTGAGACAAAGGCGAAATCGGGGTCCACAAATCCATGTTTCTTTCTAGCTGGTGGTACATAATTATCAGCTCTATACTTTTTCTGTTCCAAAATTAGGCAAGCGTCCTCCAACTCTTGAAGTGTGGAAACTTCTTGTAGCTGAGTGGAGTAAAATGGAGCAAGGTTACGAACTATAATGTTCACTTTGATTTCCTCATCCACAGGTCCATATCGACGAAACATCGAATTCATACAAGTTAGGTAATCGATTATGGATTCCGACGAATCTTGAGTGCGATTCAAAATATCCTTAAAAAGTCGAGGTCTGTAGTCTGGAGGCTGATAATGTTTCTTCAAAAGATTCGAGAGGCCCTTCCAATCTGTGAAACGATCACGATTAGCTCGATACCACAACAGTGCCTTTCCAGTAAATAAATCAGTAGCTGACTCGTATAAATGAATTTCAGAAACATTCCTGGCCGAACGTAATTCGTCTATCCTTTCCAAAAAATTATGAACGGACATACCCTTTGAGTCTCCCGAAAATTGAACATTCCACTTTTGCAAGTTTGGTCTTGGCGAGAAAGAGGAAGAAGCTGTTAAGCTCTGTCTAGGTAAGGTACATCTTGGCGCAGCTGCTCAATTTCATCATCGGATTCATCCGATGAATCTTTTGTGCATCACCGTACAACAACATGTGTGAGAAATCTTCAGTAATCGGAATATCTTCTAATTTCCCAAGATAGCTGAAATACTCTCCGCAACTTATCCAATCTCATCCGATCAGCCTCACTATCAGCATGCAATCTTTCACATCGCCATAATAAATGCTTGAGCCTCGTGAAAAACTGCGATCCATCAACACCGGACTGACCAACATGAGCCTTCATGTCATCCAGCTTACCGGAAATGATCTCAAATTCCTCCGAAAAACTCACTTGCGTATCAGGGTATACAACCGACTCGTTCGATTTCTCTAACTTCATAATTGGTCTTAATAATGAACGCAAATCATTAACAGTCTGGGAATCTGTAGTTTTGAAACCCCTAGCAAGCAGTTCGTATCTAAGTTCATCCTTCTTTAATCGATAAATATCGTAACGATAGGAAGCCATTTCTCGACCCACGCCACTGGATCAACAACAATCTTACTTAAAAAAAAAATTTGATAATATATGTATACACGTATATACACCGGTATATATTTCGAATATTTACGAAACCGTGATTTAGTAACGACCAAAACCAAAACAAAATATATATATACGTTTTTTATACAAAAAAATATATCAAACGAAGAAACCGAAACAACTATTTACAAATATAATTTTCGTCGAAAAACAAAAACCTATAGCACGCCCATGGATCACCGAAATCAACTAGCAATCTAATCATAAAAAATCTGAAATCTCAGACAGGCAGAGCATATGTAAACATCAACCATCAACTCCGAAATTCAGCTAATATAAAATGACAAAAATAACTCGATATGAAACAATTGAATAAAATCGTGTCAAGCGAAAAGCAGTATCCCGAAAAGAACTGAAAATCTGAGTATTCTATAGAAAAATTGAAAGTTATCACGTATACGGACAGCAGGCAAGCATTCAGGAAGCCCCACGTTGGGCGCCAAAAATTTGTCACAAACTTCCCGAATAGCCCTTCACAATCATTAAAACAAATCAATAAATAAGGTGTTCTAAATACGCTTCTTAAGTTGAAAGTTTAAGTGACAAAAACTAAAAAGGAATGCCCTTCAGTCGGAGAGTCAGGGGTGGAATTGCACAACATATGAATATTTATTGTTATTTCATTTAAGGGCGCCACGTGGTTATTTTAAGTAGTCCTTTTCCTTTAGTGATCCATTTGATACCAACCACGAAGCATCAAAAAAAAAATGTAAACTTCAACAACTGAAACGCAAAATATGTCTAATGCTCTCTATTCCAAATTTGATGTGTAAACAATTACAAAAAAGAGATCTGTATTGTTCCAATAAACTATGACAAGGAAATCTTTGTTCTGCGGTACCCTCGTATAACGTTATACTCAGTTTCCAATAAAATTGTTCTTACAAATGTTCACTAATTGAAACACAATAAAAAAGAGCGATCAAAATACTTGATCGTCAATTAAATAAGGTTGATACAGGATGGAATTTTATCCAACGAAAACTATTATATTTATAAGAGAATTTATCTGACCTCGAGTTAGCTGAGTTATCACCACTCTCTTCTCCAACAAAATGATATTCCCAGACGTCAGGAAACTCTTCTGAATTATTTTAGAAGTGGGTGGATGACTGTCTTCGCCCCCACGGTTTTCAGTGGTTGATGGCCCACAGGTGCTCTGGCAGTGACGTAATCAACGAAAAACGGTGGTAATTTGCAATCAGCACACAAATACAATGAAAATCGCAAGCCGAGAGAAGTACTGACCATCAAATACTATAAGTTATAGTAATGGGTAAAAAGCCTTCTGCAATAAATAAACAAGAAACCTCAGAAAAAGAAACAAAAAAGGCAAACGTTCTAAAGTACTTACAGGATGTTGGGCAGGCTAATTGTAATTGTTTGATTGTAAAAATCCGACAAAGTCGTATTGTCTTGTACTCCAGGTAAGGTAAAACGAAAGGTACGAGCACAATTCAATATTTGAAACAAAACTTTTCCAACTTTATCTCCGTATAAAACGTTCAATATCTTCGCTGGAAAAGCCAAACAATAAATGAAATACGTGCGTATCAAATCTCACATCTGTCGATCTATCGATAATCTTCAGCGCATTAATATTACCAAAAAACATCGCGATCGTACTTGCGGTCTTCGAATATCACTGGAACCATTGGCGGAGGCATTTTTAGTTTCAATCAGGCCAAATAACAAGAAAAATCCTGGCACGGGAATTCAAAACCGTGACAATTGGAGGATATAAATCAACATCTGTTGCAGAAGTGTACATCGAAATCTCGATGAAAAATAGATTAGAAACTGCTGAAAAAATTTTATGCGATAATCGTTCGCCAGTAATTAATACATCAGCTCCCACCAGTTTCACACATTCCTTATAGTAAATCGTCAGTAACGATGTAAATGTGGACTATTCAGAATGTCACATCTCGAAAATTCCGTCTATGAATTTTACAAATTGTTCAATTGGAACCATAAATATAAAAATGTCATAGTGAGCATCGAGATTTTCATTGTCAAATTTTATATTGCGAGAAAAAAATTTATTTAAATGAATAATTTATTTCTAATTTATAATGAGGTCGAATGAAAAGTCTTGTAAACAACTCGTTTATTAATCTAGCGATTAATAGTCTCGAACATTAACACGCTCGCTCCGCTCACGTGTTAAAATATCTCGAGCATTAATCGCCATGATTAATAAACTAGTTGATTAA
>JARTUT010001117.1:0-25151 GCA_030674115.1 Micraspis discolor
TAAACTTTCTAGGTACTGTCGCCGGTGGGTAGGATCGAAACGGAACGTAAATTTGTGTTTATGGATTTTTTGTGGGTTTCAAAGAGAATAGTAAATACAGAGTTCATTCTATTTAGACCAAATAACAAGGGTGAAGTTACATAAATTCCCTACAAGCTGAGAGTCGGTGAAATTATTCAAAACATAATTATGAATAAAATATTAGTTTCCTGTATGGAAAAATTGTATTCAAGGAGGTTAAAAATGCGGTTTTCACGATTTTTGCAAAACGTCAAGTTTTATGTTAAAATTACTCCAGACAAATATTGTAAAACATATAATTATCTATAAAATGTGTATCAATATTTTGTTCCAAAGAGTCACTGTTTTTGAGATATAACGGTTCAAAAAATTATGAAAGCTGTAATCGTCATAATATACATGATTTGGCCACGTATACAGGGTGAGTCGAAATTGTGTATCGAGCTATCTGGGGTACATTGAAAAATAAGTATAGTATGATGGATAAACTCATATCCCAGAATGCATATTATGACGATTACAACTTTTATAACTTTTTGAAACGTTGTATCTCAAAACGGTGGCTCTTAGGAAAAAAAGTTGATACATATTTTATAGGTAATATATGTTCTACAATTTTTTCTGGAGTAATTTTAATGATAAAACTTGCCTTTTTGCTGAAAATCGCGAAAAACGCATTCTTGACTTTTTGACCTTGACTTGAATATTTCCGTACAGCGGAATAATGAAAAACTTTCAAATTTTATTCATAATTAGGTTCTGAACAATTGCACCAACTTTCAGCTTGTTGGGAATTACTGTAACCCTGAATGTAAATTGACCCTATAATTATTTATGTGAATGTGAGTGATGCAAATTAATTAAAACAGTTAATCAGTTGAAGAAGCATATAAAATTTCTATGTCTCCAAAACATTTTTCCTGGGCATATCAAACTGGGAAATAAAAAATTTTTGTTTTTTAAAATATATTATTTGGATTGAGGGAGCTGATATAATGCAATACATATTGAAACAAAATGTCCCTAGCTGAGGTTGGTGCACGGGTACCATACAATTCTGCGTATGATACAATAGTTCATGGAAAAACTTCAGCAGAAAAAACCCTGCCCCCTTGTCAAAAAAATATAACTTTCTACAGGTTTGACCCTGCATCTGAAAAATTCGATATAATTTTTTCCGCTGAGAGTAGAATGTAGGCTTGTTCGTGAGAAACACTTACCCACTTCCATAATAATTTCAATTTATCTCGCGGACACTCATTCCTCTTGGTATTCTGCCATCTATTATTTCTGGAAGAATGCACTTCTTGTAAAAGTCCTCTAATTTTGGAAGCATCGTATATCTCCAGAAATTCCGATCCCTTATTATGGTTTCCACATGGAAATCATTATCGCAATAAAGAATCAAGTCGCAATATTCTCTACGGCATATATTTAATTGTCCCTGAATTTGGTAAAAATAGTTGTGGCAATCATACCTGGGGTCATAAATGAAGGATAAGATTCTATTGGCCTATCTGCCGTAAAGAGGTGTCAACCATTGGGAGGCGGGCCAAATACAATTATTTAATACAAGAACGAGAATAACTCGAAAAATTGAGAAAATTGAAAAAACAAATTTAGCTAATTTCAAAGTTCAATGTAATACCGAACGACTACCTATGAGTTTTTTTCGATAAAATATTTCCTTGAGGAAATATTTGCATCTGAAGAGTATTTCAATTTTTAAAGTGTAATTAGCCAAAAACTATGCATTATATCAAAAATCGGCGGAAGGTACGCACTAGGGAATACTCATGCCAATGCTCACTCAAATTTTGAATGAAATCCGACAAACGGTTTATGCGTTATTCTTGAAGTAAATTAGCATTGAAATAGTATAGGCACAAAGAAGGTGATGTACAGCCTTAAAGAGGGCGAAAAGCACAAGAAGTTGAAGTACTGGGTTTATACCTTGGACTATATTAGATAGACAAAGCATTCCTTTGTAAAATGTCGATTTGTTTCGACTCCCTCATGCAACACCGCATAAAATCTTTTTCCATTTACTCGGCTCACAATATTTTCAGAGTCAAAATGATCTGAACAAATGAAAATTGCTTTCTTTGGGGAAATGCTTGACCATCCTAATAGCGAAGCCCAAATTTTTCTTTTTTCATCGTCATCTTTGAACCTTAATTCATGAGAACCTCTTTTTATCTTATGATAATCTCATTGAAAACTTCCCTATTAAAACTTTCTACGCTACTGAACATGTAAATAACTAAATACTTCGGTTCAAACAATACACTTATCTATGGAACGATAAATTCGGATTAAAATTTCTGTCTTTACTACAACTTCCACACTTACTAACCATTTTTAGTGTGATGAAAAGTAATAAACAATAAAAAATATGAAAACCTAATACTGACTCACAAATTTTCTTCAATTTGCGTAATTATTTTCGATACAGAAGTGGCAATGTGTGTCTTCTAAACATCATCTGACCTTCAAACTGTCAAGCAGAGAATGCGGCAGCGTTGTCTTGACTTTCATCTGAATTTCTTTCCATCTGAGGTCTCTGAGATAAAATAGCAGAATCAACTAAAGATTTTCTTTTACTTCTTGCTGATATATCCGATAAGACAGTTTAAATTCAAAATATAAAATTTTATACAATGTTTTGAATGCAAATTGGAGAAAAAGTTTTTATTCACAGTTATAGGGCAATAAAGAAACCTACTATTTGCTCAGTTTGGCAACATGAAAATTTTTGTATGACCTGAGTGGACCAGCTCAATTCGCTACAATCAACCAGCTCTAAGTTTCAGATGCGACACTTTTCAATGTAAATAAAGGGGTCTATTCTTATATAGTCTAAGGTTTATACGCACCTGACTGGAAAGCGACTAATAAAACGAAAGAATTAGAACTACTGAGAGGGATGATCTACCCAATTTGAAAGCGACGTTTTATAATCAACTAGCTGATCCGACAGACTTCGTTCAGTCAAAAAGATTTGTAATGTGGCAGTTTTTGAGCCTACGTATTTTAAAAAATTCTCCTGAACAGAACCGTCACCCTGGTGATAAGGCGTTGTGAATAAAAAATAATTAAATAAAACATATATAAGGATTTGAAAGTTTTATTGTTAATCATGTGAATCATAATTATTATTATTATAATTGTAGTGCTTTGTGGTATACGATGTTTTTTGTTTGATTACCTGGCGCATAGATAAACAAATCTGATGGTTTTCCAACACGGGAACAGGCAACAAACAATTGACCATGTGAGAAACATGGAATTTCTAGATTAATACCACAAACACTTAATGATTGCCCCTGGGACTTGTTTATAGTCATAGCAAAAGCAAGCCGCACTGGAAACTGTAGTCGTTTAAACTCAAATGGCACATCAGTCGGAATCATTGGGATGCGCGGTATGAGAACATCTTCTCCTTTATACTTTCCTTTGAGTATAGTTGCTTCTATCACATTGTTTAGTAATTTTTTATCGCTAACCGTGTACCGTTGCAAAGACGCGGTTGGTTGATATTTGCAACATTATAACCACCGATCCAACCTTTAATTGAAGATTGTGAGGTGGGAATCCTGGCAAATCCAGCGAGTTTAAAAATTCCGCTGGATAGTTGACTACATCATCTTGATTAGTAGCCGAATCAACTGATTTATACATCCTCAATTCGCCTGTAATTTGTTCTTGAATTTTGAAATTCAATTCAGTGTTTTTTGCAGCCAGTATAGCTCGTTCGCTCAACCAATCATGGTTTCTGTAATTTTCAGAAACATCTGGAAACACCTTCTGAATAAGTTCATCTTTTGATCGAGTTAACTGACAAATACTTTGAGGAAAGTTAATGCAGCCAGTCAACATGTCTATAGGAAATTTGCCATTACCAATGTCAATGAGTTGTTTAGAGAATATGTTTCCAGATTGGTCATTTTGCAACTCGACACGCATATTCTTGCTTAAATGAAGTATTTTGACATGTTTCCACAAATTGGAGGACTTTAGACATGCATTGAGTTCATCAGCTGGCGTTGATCGTGGAATCACTGGCAATGTTTGACGAAAATCTCCTGCTAATAAAATCATTGCACCATCAAATCTTTTAAGGTTCTGTCTAAAGCCTCTAAAGATTTTTTATGTGCCATCGTGCATTCATCCCAAACAATCAATTTACATTATAATAAAACACTGTTGGTAACGCGATTTTTGTTTGACTGATGTGATGACGTGGAAACTGATGCATTTTATCTCGCATGCCGAAACTAATACAAAAGAAACGCGAGTTTCGGAACGCGACATTAAACTCCTCCAACTATGTATTCTGTGCTCCAACGCACATACGCACATTGTTTTGATAAATATGATCTTTGACGTTAGGAACACACCTACATTGCTTAGACAACAGTGAGTGCTTGTAACTTAATATGAACTTTATACCATAGCAATAAAGCTCAAATTGACTACGTTTTAGTTACAAATCAATTGTATGGGAAAAAGAAAAGGGCTATTTTTAGGGTTTTTCCAGCAATAATTCTGATTTTTCTTGCCGTAAAAACCATCCTTGAACTTCAACGAACATTTTAAAAAAAGATTTGGCCAAATTAGTTCTGGCGTTGTTGAGTTATGCGCTTACCAACACATTTTGCGATTCATTTTTATATTATAAATACTCAAAATGAATTAATATGTAATAGTTTTATGTTATTTGATTAGTAATAATTCTTCAATATACAATACCGAATATTTCATCTCAAATTCTTATAAATACTTTATCCGGTAACAATTTAAATTCTATTCTATGCCAGAAAACGTAACCTTCAACTTATGCAGTTATTTTTTGCAAACAAGTAGAAAAATGGAATATCGTAATTGAACTTTTCATGCAGCTTCGAGTTCCAAACAGTTTCGAAAAAAATTATTTATGATGTAAAATGATACTGAATTTCATTCCCTATCTCCAGTAGAGTTGAAGTTGATTCAAACATATTTTCCGAATAGATTTAGATAAAACTGCATTTTTACGTCGATCTGTAATTTGAATAGCGCTCATATAACCTAAAAAATGTCAAACTTTAAGATAGAGCTGTCATTTGGCAGATTTCAACACCAGGGTTGTCCAATCCTGAAATATTAAAGGCAACCCTCGTACATAACGAAACCAAAACAACATTCTGAAATCAATTCTTCTGAAAATTGTGGGCGAATCAAGACTGAACAGGTTTGGGGTGGAAAATAAACGACTTAGTCTTTGTTAAGCATTATTTATGACCACACATTCTTATTACTTAAACCTACAATAAAACCATATTTCTAGGTATACGCAGTTCTTTCATGCTTGTCAATTCAAGCGGAACTAAATCCACCCTGAGGTGGATAACTAGAAGTTGAGGCCGTGTAAACCCGGGAGGCATTGACTCGCACCAATATCTTAATCAGTGACTTTATCTGATGCTGGGCAAAACAGGGTTGCCGGTCATTGGGAACTCCAGAATTTTATTTAGCTATTCTGCATAAACAGTTCTGCGAAATTAGGTCCCTTTCATCAACATCAAAATGCAGTAACAATAGCTTCATTAGGGTTCGTATTTTCCTGACTGTTCTGGGACAGTCCTCAGGGTGCGCAGAACTGATGCGTAATAGTTGAGGATTTTTGGATCATTTTTGGACCATTCTTGGATTGTCAGAAAATTATCAGAGAAATGCAGAACTCGAACAGCAAAATGAGGATTAAAAATGGAGAGAGATAGGTACAGTTTTGGAGGTTCTTTGTTTAATTGCGCCTGTCAGACAACAACTTTCAAGCACTTGGTTGTTTTTTCATTTGTGTTTACGAATATTCGTCAGGATATGTTTGACAAATACTATCTTGTATGAAGGTAGGTAGTGATGTTTCTGTAATAAGCTGTATTAATACGTTAATTATATTGTTTCCAGACTTTTACTAACTGTAGGAATAAATAAGAGAAGCATTAGGAATAAGTGACAAAACTAATTGTGGTTGGGAGTCGAGTTTTATTTTGGAGTTCTTAATCTTACAATCCATAAAAATGAATGACTAAATAAGATAGAAAGAAGACTTATTTGTACCTAGATGTTTAGAGAATATAAGACTAGATTAATTTTCTTCCCCATTAAATGGAAAATTAATACAATGGGTATTAGAAAGAATAGTGACCAATTATCGTTAATGCTTACTTCAGGATAAACATCGGTATAACCTGCAACAAAATGGATATTGTCTTGTGGAGTGTACAGAAAAATATGCAGAGAGGTTGAACAGTTACTCAAAATTCATAATGCCAAAATATCACCAAGTGTATCCATGTGTGAAATCTAGTCATTGTACTCCGTAGTGCTACTTTTTGCTACAATCGAACCATTCCCATTTTTTTAGAGCTATTTTTTGTAAGATACTGGAACTTATTAAAAAACAATGAAATAATGATTGCAAAGTATAATTCAGCAAATCAATTTTGATATTAGAAATAGTAGACAGCATGTATAGCAATATATGTGTTTATTTTTGTGATTCTATTTAATCAACTGATTTAAAAGTTTCAAATGCTCTTTTTATTACATTATAAGAGAATTTTGATTTGTCATATTTGCAGTTTCAGGATTGTCGATTCCTAAACTATGTTTATTGGGGTATACCTAATTGTCAAGAATTGGATTCAAAAGAATGTTTATTTCAATCGACAAAAGTATTGACGGTTGACAATCATACTAAATTGGGTGAAGATGTCTCAACATATATTATATGTATTTCAGGCAAGAACTTAGTACAGGTAATGGAAATGAGAAATAATTTTGGTAATTGAAAACTTCTCGGTTTAAGGAACTGAATGAAAACACTTTGGATTCCTAGAGCGACGTTTCGGCGTTATATTTCGCCTTCCTCAGGCTACAATGATAAAAGAAATCAAAACACTAATACATGGATGACTATGTGGCTAGAACAAACTTAAATCGACATTTACACAAACAGATTACAGGAACAATTACAATTTTTCTTTCAAAATTTAGGTTGTTTAATCAACTTTACACAAAAATTCAATGTTCGGAGACTGACTAGATTGTATTGAAATCAAAAACACCATTGCCCATAATCTCTTACCTAAGAAATCCTTTATTCTTCAAGGAAGAACCAGTCAATGGAAAAAGTCATAAAAATAAAACTTAATAGCAATAAATGCTTGGAGGGCTCGGTAAATACTTGAGATTTTCTTGGTAATCTATTCATAGTAAACAAACAATCAACTGAACAGAGAGACCGGCGGGCGAGTTATCACATAGAACATATGAAACTCCTACCACAAAAACACAAACAGGAAACACTATACAGGGGTATTCATCGACTATCTAACGAGGTTTATATATATGTTATTAAGGGTGGAAGTATCAGATTGAATATTGACGTTGTCTGTTGTTTTCTTGATGAAGATCATCTCTTTGAAAATTCTCTTGTCTAAATTATTTTCCCTAGATAGAATCTCAGGTTCCTCAAAATCGAAACTATGACCTGTATCTCTATGATGAAATGACAAACCCGTACTAAAATTGCCACTCTTGCAATCGTTTTCATGTTGCTTCATTCTATTTTTGAGGTATTGTTTAGTTTGACCCACATATGAAGACTGACAACTTTTGCAGTTAACTTTGTAAATTAAATTAGATTGTAACATTTTAGGGGTGAGGTCTTTTAACTTAGAAAAAAAAAAAAAGTTCTTAATTGTTTTCCTGTAATAGCAAACAATACGGACACCGCTGCTAGACAGTGCATGGATGAGTTGCCTCGTCAACATCGGAACAAAAAATAAGTTTAAATGTTTTTAGATGGTGTAGCTTCATTGTTTTCTGGAGCGTTAACTGGATTATTGACGGATGAGGCGTAAAAAAATATTATTGATTAAAGATTTGGGGGTAACCGTTCTCACGTAACATTTTCGAGAACAAATTAAAATTCTTCACGTGGAAACTGGGATGGCTGAGATTCAAGATTTTTGCCTGATGTTTTTTATTATTGATATTTTATGCTTAAATTCATGAAACGACTTGTAGTGAAGTATTCTTCCAGAAGCTGTTGGTTTCTGATAAATGTCAAAAATAACTTTGTTGTTTTCTTTAATAAGCACCAAATCCAAAAAAGGTATGGTACCGTTGTTTTCTACTTCGTATGTAAATCTTAAATCTTGATGAAATGAATTGAACAATTCTAACATTACTTGAATCTTATCACCAGGTATGGCCATAATAATATCATCTACGTAAATGTATAAAAACGGGATAAGAAAATCTGCCTGAGAACAAACATACAAAAGAAGTGCGTTCATGATTATCTCAGCAAAAATCGGCGAGGCAGGGTTACCCATAGCCGATCCTTTATTCTGTGCGAAGAATTGTCCACCGTACTGGAAATAACTGTTGTCGAACATGAAATCAACAATATCAGTTAGCTGATTCTTTGATAACTCTGTAAATGTGCTTAATTCACTCCAACTGTTTTCTATGATCTCAGGAGTTTTTCCTTGAATACTCGTAAATAGGGAAACAACATCAAAGCTTACCAGTATGTACCCAGTAGGTATTGTGACATCTTTCAATTTCTGAAACTAAATCCGAAGAGTTTTGGATTATGAACTTAAATGATGGTCGTAGTTTTGCTAAAATTTCTGCCACAAACCTAGAGATTTTTAGTGTGGGTGAATTAATGCATGAAACTATGGGTCTCAGAGGTCTGCAGTCTTTATGTATCTTGACGAGACCATAAAATTTTGGAGCAACTGAATTGTAAGTGTGAAGGGCTTTAGATTGTACCTCTGTGATAAAGGAGTTGGATTTCATCTTTTTGACGATGTTATTGCATTTCGTCTGTATTGAACTGGTAGGATCATGTCGTAATTTAGTGTAAGTGGATGAATCTGACAGCAACTCCTCCATTTTAGTATTGTACTCGTCTTTATTAATTATTACCACCTTGTTTCCCTTATCTGAATTAGTAACCAACATCCTATCTCTATAAGTGTTAAGAAAATGTTTGGTATAGGAACTTAACTTTAGAAAATATTTGGTAAAATAATTTATGTTTGTTGTGGGTTGGAGCCTGCTAAGAAAATTGTGGATAATGTTACATGTTCTTGCCCTTAGGTTTTTTTTGATCATTGTTGAGTTGGGATTGAGACTTTATAATATGTTCCGTATCGGTCAGAATTTCAACCACCGGAAGGTCTCTAGAACTATATGGAAGGGAAAACTTTGGACCTAGCGACAAGAACCGCTCTATATCATCAGGAATAGTTACATTCGAACAATTGACTAACCAAGATGGTTGTGTTGTTATGTTGAATCTCTTCTGAAATAATTTTCCTTGTTTTGTGGAAACCCATCATTTTATGTTTTAAATGACCTGAGTGGCCAAACGCCTCGTTAGTTGGTAGATAAATCTCTCGGATAAACAACAAGATGGTTCAAAAGTCAACAGCTGAATCTATATTTTCTAGAATTAAATTTTTATTGAAGAATATTACTCTATACATAATTGTGCTCTATTTGATAAAGAATCAATGAATAATTTTGCATTGTATTCAGCCTCACTGAAATCAGTTCATTGATTTATGTATTTCAAGGTGAATTATCGTGACATTTAAATTTGTTGTATTACCCATAAATAAAAAGCTTCTTCATATTTTGCATGAAATCTTATTTCTATACCCACTATATCAAGTCAATTTATACCTGAAATCTAAATTAATTCAATGATGTGATAATAATTAGTCATACAGATCTGAATTTTTTGTGAAAATATTTCCAAAACATTATTGAACGCAAAGTAAAATTGGTAAATCAGTTAACCATACAATTTACCTATATAGGTAAAGGGATTGCTCTGAATTCAAAGTAGTTTATATTTCAGTTTATATACTATCAATAATATTCATGTAATAATGCAACCACTGTCTGAATATGGGTGATGCAACTAAGCACAAAAACTAGATCTATTGAAATGTTTTGTTTGATACAGATTCACTGTTCATTATTTATCAGGTGGGATTATATATATTTTGAGAAATTTAATAATGATTAGTAATTTGAATTGCGCTATTATAGACTCAACTGTTTCTATCAACATCAAATTTTTGGTTTGTCGATGAAAATTTGATAAAACATTATTCAAATTATGGAAAACAATTTCATGCAGACGGAACTCTCAAACAGAAAAAGTTCGCTAGGAATTTCATTGATAATCAGGTTGCTTATAAATAAACTGAGATCCTCATTTCGTTTCATCAAAAATTTGAATTTTTGAAATATACCTAGGTACATGAGCACATTACCTTTTTGAATATAATGGTTTTCAATTGTTAATTTAAAAGGAGCTTTTAATGCAATTGATAGTAAACTTTGATGTAAAGGGAAATCTTGATTTATTTCTCGTCTAAAATTACGAATTTACCACAAATTGCGTTTTCAAGTGATCGTTGTCTAAGGATTGGTAGCATTTGTAGTCCGCAAAATATCCTGAACTGATACCTGCTCTAGAGTAGGTACCGATTTTAACTGTACTGGAACAGTACTGGGATTGTACTGAAAAAACCCGAACGGCGAACCAATTCGAAAATTTGGTCCAAAGTTTGTCAGAGAAAAACCCGAACAAGTTGATTTTGGCAAAATGCGCAAACTCGTAGGACTATTTGAATCGGTTACAGCAGAAAATTTCAATTTAATTCTCCTGATCATATAAGCCATAAATTGAAAGAAAAGCAAATAGATTAATGAATATGTCAATAATGAATCATAATGCACATTTTTAATATTGCCGATTTGTTGACGAGAGCTGAAAAAAAATTTTTTTAATAAAGCTATTTTACACATACCTACTTAAAAAGAGTTAAGGAATTCGAAATGATTATTTAGAAAACTTGAATCATTGTAATAAATAAAGTTGCACTAGTTCTTGCAATTTGAATTGGACAACTCAAGGAAATAAAGAAAACTCATAATCCTGCCCCTGAAAACCCTTTATAATATTAATTTATTATCATTTAACTTAATACTAATTTATTCACGATTTGAAACCATCTATGTTTAGATTTGTTTATATCTGTTAACGGATGCAGATAAAATTCAAACATTTCAACCCAAAATTGTACCAAAAACAACCTCTAGGTCGAGTACTAGTCAAAAAAACTAAATAAGTTCGTCACATGGCCAGTAGTCTATAGCAATGTTCAGTCACTTTCATCCAAGTTTTCGGAAATACTAACGTATGTTCAGGATCGCAAACTTTGTTTTCTTTTGTTCACTGAAACTTGGCTTAAACCAGCTGTCGGCGACCACACCTTCTCCATACCAAATTACACCTTCTATAGAGATGATAGCAGCGAGACCATGGGGTACGGTGCTGTCTGCATAGCTCCATTACTCAATCGTTTCGACTAAAGGTGACTCGCAACTCGTGGCCTAACATTGGTAATCTTTTCATCAATATTTCCAGTGCACAGCTTTCCCTATGTCTTGGTTGTATCTATCGCCCAAGCCCCTGTCTGGACGACCTTGAGCTCGTTCGATTTTTATCAGATTTGATGACTGAAACCGGAAACATCTTCATCGCGGGGGACTTCAACTGCCCTGATTTAAAATGGCCTCTAACTAGTATGGCTTCTGTTAATTCTCCTTCCTTTTCGTTTGCGGAGCTTTTTCAAGTTCGGCCTTCCAGCAGGTTATTGATCGTCCCACAAGGTTTCGATCTGGCCAGGTACCGTCATTGCTTGACCTGTTTATTGTCTCCGATCGTAACCTTATCTCGGATGTCGAGTACCTACCACCCTTCGGACGTTCTGACCATCTCACTCTTGCCACAGAATTTCAGTTCAATCTTCCAACTAACACAAGCTCTCATCAAGGTCATCAAGCGCGTAGATTACAACAAAGTGTCTGATATGCTGTTGACTGCCGATTGGTCTGCTGTCTGCGGTGGCGATGATGTGGAGAGGAAGTGGAGGAGTTTCCTGGGCATACTTCACGGCGTGGTTGAATGCTGCACAGCAACATATACGTCCAAATATAATAAAGTGAGACCGTGGATTAACAGTTGTGTTCTGAGGATGGTGAGGAGAAAAAAAGCCTTGTGGCAGAGATATCTACGCACTAGATCTGATGAAGATTATTGAACGCATCGTACCTTTTCGACTGAGGTTACACGTGAAATAAGGCGCTCAAAGGACGATTATGAGAAGAGTGTTGTAGCTTCGGGGAACAGAAAGAGGTTTTTTAAATACGTGAGATCCTTTATGACTGGAAAAGTCGATGTACCCATGATTCGTAATAAGCTCAATAAGCTGTGCGATAATGCTGTTGAGGCCGCTGGTGTTTTGGCCGAGGAATTTGCCTCTTCCTTTTCCCTTGAGCCTGGTGGTGCTCTGCCAGACATTCGATTGCCGCGTTGTGAATCTGGTATTACCAGTGTTCAGATAAACGTAGAGCTAGTCCGAGATCATCTGAAGCGAGTGAGGGTTGATGCTGCTCCTGGTCTGGATGGTTTATCTGGTTCATTGCTGGTGCAGTGTGCCGACGCCTTGGCTCCACCCTTGGCGGAGATTTTTTCCTGTTCTATGAAGACTTCGAGGATTCCTGGTGACTGGCTGGTGGCTTCGGTGACCCCTGTTTTTAAAAAAGGAGATAAGTTGTCCGCCAAAAATTATAGGCCAATTAGCCTCCTCTCTACCGTGTCTAAGGTGCTTGAGAGGATAGTCTACGATCATATTGTGCAATTTGCTTCTGTACACGAACTTATTCCTGTAGTTCAACATGGTTTTCTCACTGGACGATCAACTCTGACGAACTTGTTGAGCTGTGTTAATGAATGGACAAAAGCTTGGGATTTGGGATTGCCGATTGATGTGTTGTACTTGGACTTCACTAGAGCCTTCGACAAGGTTCCTCATCGGAGACTACTACACAAACTGCAACATCTGGGCATCCGAGGTGAGATTCTGTCTTGGATAGGAGCTTTCCTATCAAATCGATCATATAAGGTTAGAGTCGGTGAATCTTTTTCGGCAGATGTGCCGGTTACTTCTGGGGTGCCACAGGGATCCATACTGGGCCCTTTGTTGTTTTTGCTATTCACTTCTGACCTGCCTAGTCTCCTTCGCTCTACATGCTCAATGTTCGCCGATGACACCAAGATCTATAACTATCCCATCTCCGAGGCTGGCAGTCTGCAGTGTGATCTGGATGTTATCTGTGAGTGGTGTAATGAGTGGGGGTTACCCCTGAGTATGGAAAAGTGCTGCGTCCTTCATATTGGGAGAAGAAATCCGCGTATGACATATTACCTTGATGGTGAACCCATGAAGGTGGTGGCCAGTCACTGTGATCTGGGCCTGGTGATCACCGAGGATCTGCAGTGGTCCGAACATATTTCTTATGTATGTGCAAAGGCTAAGCGATCAGCATACTGTATTTACAAAATGTTCAAGGGCGGTGATGTTAATACTATTCGGACCCTTCTTACCACATATGTGAGGCCCATCCTGGAGTATGTCGGTCCGGTCTGGTCGCCATCCACGGTGCGCGATGCATCCATGCTTGAGTCTGTTCAGAGGTGGATGACTCGTTTTCCCTATGGGCTTGATAGACCATCTTATACGCGTCGACTAGAAATATTCAAACTAACCAGCTTCCGCGATCGACGCGAGAGAGGGGATTTGCTCCTGACTTACCGATCATTGCGAGGACATTTTGGAGATGGGATCAACGGTATGTTTAAGTTGAATTCAGGCCATCTTAGGGGACATAGATATAAGCTTTCGAAAGAGAGCTTTAGAACATCACAACGCCAAAACTTCCTCTCTAATAGAGTGTTTGACACCTGGAATCGTTTGCCGCCTGAGATTGTTGGAGCCGCTTCGGTCAACTGTTTCAAGAATTCCTACGACAGATGGAGAGCCGTTAATTAGTAGTTTTATTTAATTTGTCATGGTTTCATATTTTTATTCAGTATGTGAACATTTTAATTTTCAATTTATATTTCTTTTGAGTTTATAGACTTATGTCTCAACTCTTGTATTTGTATTAATAATAATAATAATAATAATTTCAAATTACGAAAGAAATTGGTTAACTCCTCCAGAAATTCTAATGAAAAAGTGTAGGCGTATCGGTCAAAAGACTAGTAGAGACAAGATGGAGTGCTCATCACGATGCTGTTAAGTCATTGAAGAATAATTTTGAGAAACTTGTATCAACACTCGAAGAGATGTGTGATCCCAGAAGCAGCAGAGAAAACGTCGATACAAGAGAAGCAGCATCCACACTCTTACCAGCTTTATGTGACTTCAGTTTTTATGCTACCTCTCTTTTTTGGTGTGAAATCCTAGAAAAAGTTAATCAGACATAAAAGTATATCCAAACATCTGGACTATCGCTGGAAAAGTGTGTTATAAAAATTAAAGCCCTAAAAATTTTTTCTTCACACTCAACATATACAAATAGTGGAAAGAGATATTTCTACGCAACTGAGAAATGTGAGGACTTGGATATCTCCGTTGAAAGAAGAGGAAGGAGGAGATTCCGAAAACGAATGCCAGGAGAAATGTCCCAAGATGTTGGACTAACATTGCCAGAAGAGTTGCATAGAGCTATGTTAGAATGTCTTGATAGATTTTACGAAGAACTAGAGCATCGCTACAAAGCAATGGATGATATTCTCATAACATTTGGTGTTGTTCAGTCTGAAACTCTAATTACGTCAACAGAAGAAGAACTTCGTGATAAAGTTCCAAATCTTACAAAAATCTATGATGAATTTTCTGCAGAGGACATTATTTTGGAGATTTTACGACTGAGGCGCCACTTGAAGCCGCCAGCATTTCTCTTGAAGAAGCGATCCAATGGACTACCTTGGAGCTTCTGAAATTTATTGTAAATGGGACTATTCTGAGTCTGTTCCAAGTCTAGCTCTATGTCTAAGATTTTTTTTAACTATTTGTGTTTCGGTGGCTCCTTGTGAAAGAAGTTTCTCAAAATTAAAGTTAATAAAATCTTACTTAAGATCTACAATGAGCCAAACACGACTTTCCAGTCTATCCATATTGTCCATTGAAAATGAGAGGGAAAGTAAATTTTGATAATGTCATTGAGTATTTTAGCAAAATAAAGTCACGTAAACACGTTTAATATTTGTCGTTTTATTTTGAGGGTGCTCGATAGAAAGTCTCCCCGGGTCCCAACCTATGCTACGCCGCCACTGATTGGGCTAACACCTTCACGGCACTGAGTTCATAATTAGGGTTCAATAATATAAATTCAAAGAAAATAAACAATTTTTTCTAGATATTTATTTCAGTAGTCGTAATCATCTTCCCTTTCAAATAATCCAAGCCCCCCATCATTATAGTCATAGTCGTCGACTCCAGGTGGTAAAAAGGCACCATTCAAAGCTTCAGATATTTCTTCGCCAAACCCTATTCTAGTGGATATTCCATAAATCAAACGCATAACGGCTAATCTGAAAAATAAAAATGTAAAAAAACACTTCCCTCTCTTGAAAAAAATGTCTTTCTCATTGAGAATCATGTAGAAATCATATACCCTATCTATTCATGTCCCAGTTACGACGAAATGGAAAATTCAGGGAAATTACGAAAAATATTTTATTGAATATACATGGTGTTTCAAAAAAAGGTGGCCCCCTTTCTAGGATAGAAAGAAAACTGAAAAATAATTGGGGTTTGCTCAGTAAAAAATTTTCGTAAAGCCATCCATCCGTATTCAAGATACAACCCCTTGAAGAAAAAAAGTTATGAACATTTTTTAAAATTTTGCAGAAACTACTGGCCACATTGTAATGAAATTATATACGAATAAGTTTTGGAAGCTGATACATCCAATGAATTCATTTTTATGTCTGACTCTCGTAGAGGGCGCTAGTTACACGGTTCGTATCAAGTAGTATTGAAAATAACTTTTTTAATATTAGATTTATTGAGCAAAATTTCAAGCGTACTTAAACATCAATCAATTTCAGATGAAGAATGTACTCCTGGTAAAACTCGATACTGTGTACCGTTTTCGGAGTATTTTGATTCAAAAATTATGAAGTGACAACCGATGTTCGTATGTAGTAATGATAAAAATTGTATTTATCAAACAAAAAATCAGAAAATTCAAAAAAAGGCTAACAACATAAATATGTTGATGACGAGATATTGTTGATGATGGAGCTCGTGTTGAATGATTGTTTGGGCTATTACAATTGTAGCGGCACTCTGTCAGCGGCAGGGGAGTGTATAGGGATCTCTTGGCGACACTCTATATAGCCACGCATAGCTTAATTCACAGCGCTCCGGTGGACTTGAGGTAAGCGCTCAAGTTTCACACCGACTAGGTGCCGGGTTCAACTCCCGGCGGCTCCCTCAAAACTTCTAACCCCTGCGTCTATGGCATGGCGCAAACAAGCCATACTGATGAGTCCAAATGTGTGCGCCAGGGACGAAACGCATAAGTAGGGAATATATTCGATTCTACATTGGTGACCCCAACGTGATGGGAACGGTTGTCTTTACGACGTGTCTTGGAAAAGCAGACGGTTGACGCTTGAGGTATACTCGCTCCCACTCTGCAGCTTCCAACGAAACTCTAGACGCCTTTCCCATTCCGTACAAATATACTTGGCCTGCCGCTTTATTGCGGATCTGCTTAGGTGAACATCACCCTTCTGCACCATACCGTGTGGTGTAGCTCAGCTCGGGTGGCCATCACCTGGCTACACCTTGTGACCTTGTAACACGCTCTGGTTTCGTTCCTCCGTCACTGTTAAGGGAGTGTGTAGCGGCACTCCGTCACTGGCAGGGGAGTGTGTAGGGATCTCTTGGCG
The DNA here is from genome assembly GCA_030674115.1 of Micraspis discolor. Classification (NCBI taxonomy): domain Eukaryota; kingdom Metazoa; phylum Arthropoda; class Insecta; order Coleoptera; family Coccinellidae; genus Micraspis; species Micraspis discolor. The sequence continues at coordinate 16,916 of JARTUT010001117.1, forward strand.
GCACTCTATATAGCCATGCATAGCTTAATTCATAGCGCTTCAGTGGCCTAGAGGTTAGCGCTCAAGTTTCACACTGACTAGGTGCCGGGTTCAACTCCCGGCGGCTCCCTCAAACTTCTAACCCCTGAGTCTATGGCATGGCGCACACAAGCCATACTGATGAGTCCAAATGTGTGCGCCAGGGACGAAACGCATAAGTAGGGATAATTCTTCTAACATATTCGATCCTACATTTGTGACCCCGACGTGATGGGAACGGTTGTCTTTACGACGTGTCTTGGAAAAGCAGACGGTTGACGCTTGAGGTATACTCGCTCCCTCTCTGCAACTTCCAACGAAACTTTAGACGCCTTTCCCATTCCGTACAATATTCATGGTCTGCCGCAGTATTGCGGATTTGCTTAGGTTCACATCACCCGTCCGCACCATACCGTGTGGTGTAGCTCAGCTCAGGTGGCCATCACCCGGCTATACCTACTGACCTTGTAACACGCATTGGTTTCGTTCCTCCGTCACTGGTAAGGAAGTGTGTAGCGGCACTCCGTCACTGACAGGGGAGTGTGTAGGGATCACTTGGCGGCACCTCATATAACCCCCGCATAGCCTAATTCACAGCGCTTCGGTGGCCTAGAGGTAAGCGCTCAAGTTTCACACCGACTAGGTACTAGGTGCCGGGTTCAACTCCCGGCAGCTCCCACAAACTTCTAAACCCCTGCGTCTATGGCATGGCGCACACAAGTCATACTGATGAGTCCAAATGTGTGCGCCAGGGACACACGCATAAGTAGGAATAACTTACGATCCTACACAATCATTTATTGTGGATGTAATGTTTTCCGACGTTTTGGTAGACATCTTCTATCTTTATCAAGGAGGAAAAGTAAAAAACCTTTTGAAAATTATCAATTTTCAAAAAAGTCAATATTGACAGAAGTCATGAAAGAAAATGAACGATGTTATATACTCATCTGGGATATGATGATCTTTTTAAGTTGGATCGAACTATCGGCGTCCAAACTTCTGGCAGATCTATAGATGGAGCACTTATGCAATCAGGTGTTATTTTCATAAATGCTGCTTCTTTTATTTGTCTTCTTGCAAGTTTTTCTTCTTTGGATATTATTGATGCTTCATCCCACTTTATACGATGATTCTCATCTACAGCATGTTGGACCAACCTGGATTTGTCGCTGTCTAGTACTCGTAGAAGCTTCTGATGTTCTTTTATTCGTACATTCTGAGGGCGTTTAGTTTCTACGATGTAAGATCTTCCGCGCTCGGAAGGTAATTCATATATGCAGTTCTTTGTCCTTTGTGTCTCATTATTAGGCTTAACTTTTGTAAGTTTAGCTCTGATAGTGTCTTGAGTTTTGAAATAAATACAACATAACGACTGCATTCAATGGAAGTAGATACAACATAACGACTGCATTCAATGGAAGTAGATACAACATAACGACTGCATTCAAATGGAAATAGATACAACATAACGACTGCATTCAAAACTCAAGACACTATCAGAGCTAAACTTACAAAAGTTAAGCCTAATAATGGGACACAAAGGACAAAGAACTGCATATATGAATTACCTTGCGAGTGCGGAAGATCTTACATCGGAGAAACTAAACGCCCTCTGAATGTACGAATAAAAGAACATCAGAAGCTTCTACGAGTACTAGATTTCAATTAGAGTAGGTGTTCAAAATGTCCTCTGTTTTCACGAATACACAAGGCTATCCTTTTTTCTAAAGAATCCATTAATCTTCTAAATGGTTGGGAGTCAGCTGTGAGATCATTAAAGTGACGTTGTATTCTACTTTCAAATTTTGCGATGAATATACCACTGCAGCATAAACTTTTTCTTTAAGATACGACCAAACTGTGTAATCCAAGGGATTAAATCATGACCGAGGAAGCCAATGAATCGGAGCTGCTCCTCTACCAATCCATCGATTCGGAAAATGTTTACTCAATCAATTATGACACCTCCTATCAAAGTACGGTGGATCTCCATCGTGCATAAAAAATAGATATCTTCGCTCGTTTACCGTTAAATTTTCTAATATCTCGAATAAGTGATTACTTAAAAAGTCCAGGTACATATCACCATTTCAATTTCCAGTTAGAATGTGATAACCTATTAATTTGTTGCCTGAAGTTGCTGCCCTAACATTAACTTTAAATGAGTGTTGGTAATGTGCTACCCTTTTGAAATGTGGATTCTCATCACTCCAGTAGTGTGCATTATGGGAGTTAAACATATCTTGTCGTGAAAAAGTGGACTCGTCCGTAAAAGAATACATCTTAAAAAATTTGGATTAGGGCTGTTCTTTCTTGTAATGTTTGACAAAAATCCATTGTAACCGGTAGATCGTCTGGCAAGAGCTCTAGGACTTGTCTATAATGATAAGGATGTAGCTGCTACTCTTTAAGCATCCTCCAAGTACTAGGAGAAGACGAATTTGTTTGTCTTGCCACATCCCTTACGCTAACTGTTGGTTTTGATCATCTAAATTTGAAATCATATTTTCTTTATGTTTCTTGTTGTTCTTCACCTACCAGAATTTATTTTCCTAGGTCTCACACTTCCAGTTTCAATTGCATTAAATGTATTTTTACTTGCAAAGTGTCTTCGAGGAAACTTTTCTGCATAACGCGTAACAGCTGCGATAGCGTTTCCTAAACACTTTCCTAAGGTTAATAACATGTCAGTGTATTCAAAATTTGAGTACATTTTGATTAACAATATCTAAGTTAACAAATAGAAATGTAATTATTGTTGACTCAACGTCAAAACTATTGAATGAAAGACAGTTTTTCATGGCAACTGAAATTTCACAGAAAATGCTATTGCCGTGTAGAATTCATCGGTCACAACTTTATAATTTTCAAATCAAAGAAACCCAGAAAATGGTACATAGTATCGAGTTTTACCAAGAGTACCTTTTTTGTGTGAAATTGAATGATGTTTAAGTACGTAAATCTAATATTAAAAAAGTTATGTTCAATACTGCTTGGTACGAACCGTGTAACTAGCGCCTTCTACGAGTTTCGGACATAAAAACGAATTCATTGGATATATCAGGTTCCAAAACATATTCGTATAAAATTTCATTACAATCTTGCCAGCAGTTTCTGCAAAATTTCAAAAAATGTGTAAATTTTTTTTTCTTCAACGCATAATTATTTTTCAGTTTTCTACCTATCCTAAAGAGGGGGTCACCTTTTTTTGAAATACCCTGTATTGTCAATTTGTCCAGTAAATTAAAGGTTCCAAAGTTATTTTAAAAATGTCAAGGACTAGTTTAATGTATTACAAAATACTCGATCAATAAGATTTTTATATTTCTCTATTGAAGTGAAAGTGTTTAAGACTTTCTGACACTCACCTTATAAAGTTAATTGGATTAGTTTCTTTCTCCCTCAAAATCATGCTCTTTTTCACTTTTTTTCTCGCTACACTCAATTGCATAAACACTAATAACAATATAATGAAAGTAAGAAGTCCTTTAGTTCCCATGTTAAACTTCACACTTGATAATTCAACTGATGTTATTTCTTAAGATCACTTCAACTATGTACCGTTAAGTCAGAAAAGCCTATTCACCGAACTAATTGTTAACGCGAAATACCCATCAGTCAATCTACAAGCTCATCGATAATTCTTAAACATAATCAAGACTTGGTTTGATTTATACTACTTTTTTTTAACTCCAGAAGAAATTTAGATCCATACAAAATTGATGTCATGTTTTGTCCGAGAATTTTTTATATTTGGTTATGTAGTGTGTTGCGTAGAATTTCAATTGTGTGAACAGTTAGAGAGCGAAGTAGGTTATAAATGAGTATTGAATACTTTTGGCAGGATATACAGGAGGTTTAAGGAATGAGGAAGTAAAAAACTTTCATATGAAATCGATTTGGAAATGAAACACTAAGGGATTGATATTTTTAAGAGATATATATATATATTCTTTTGAACTTTTGGCTGACAATATTTAGTTAGCAAACAATAAAGCATATAGATCAGGGGTTAGTGACGGGGTGTCATACAATTTGGCGTATGACATAAAAGCCTAGGGAGAAAACCCCAGTAAAAAAACCCTGGCTCCCCCTCTAAATCTGAAAATACAAAAATAAGCTGAAATATATTTCAGGGACTTCTTTCTTCAAGAGTGATCTTCTATTGATGGAGACAGAGACTTCTTCAAGGTGCTCACATTGAATCTGGAAATAAAAAGACAAAAGCAGAAAAAAGAACTGAATAACAAAAATACGTATCATATTCGTTTGAAATTTATAACCCATTCCAAGAAAAAGTTGGAAACATCATGAATAGCCCTAAAACCATCTTGAAATTTATATATGGGACAACTATTGATGAGATGAGGTATTGTTTCTTCTGCTTCTCCACATTCACAACTTGCGCTAGGAACTGAGTTCCATTTAAATAGCATGCTATTGGTACGACCATGACCTGTGCTCAAACGATTAAGAACTGTCCAAATTTTTCTTGGAAGATCAAAACCAGGAACTTTTTCAGAAGGATCAGAAACGAGATACTTATTGAACATTTCGTAAGAGTTCCACTCAGTCTTCCATAATTCTTTATCACTTATATTCATATTGAAGAACGTATTATGCCATAATGGTTTACGTGACTTCAATCTAAGAATTCTATTTTGTGGAAAATATGAAATAATTGGGAATAAATTGAGAAAAGAATGATATTTATTCCAAGAATTCATTGCTGCAGTCTGTCTGCGAATATGGGGAGGGACAATATTAGACAATACTGGTAACCAATGAACCGGTGTTGATCTTATGGTGCCAGTAATTATTCTCATGGATGTATTGAATTGTGCATCAATTTTTTGTGTATGTGCACTATTAAACCAAACAGAGCAACAGAGCTGCAGAAAAGACTAGGGCTAGAGATGCTGTGCGAAGAGTGGAAGCATCAGCACCCCAAGACGATCCAGCTAATTTCTGAACAATGTTATTCCTAGTTTTCAGTTTTAGGCTCAGATCATATAAATGAGCCTTGTAATTGAGAGATGAATCTAATTTAACTCCTAAGTATTTTGGATAGAAATTATGTTCAATAGGAGAATCATTGAAAGTTACAGCTAATTTTCTATATTTTTCATGATTATTCAGATGGAAACAAGATACCTCTGTTTTGTTGGGATTTGGACATAATCGCCACTCGATAAAATAATTCTTCAAAATTTCCAAATCAGATGACAGTATGTTTTCCAGAGTATGGAAATCCGAATGTTGGCAAGCAATAGCAATGTCGTCAGCATAAACAAATTTTTGAGATGATGTAGTGGGCAAATCACTTAGATATAAATTGGAAAGTAAAGGAGCTAAAACTGATCCTTGAGGAAGACCGTTTTTCAATGTTTTGAAGTTGCTACTCTTATTGTCAATAAAAACACGAAACCTTCTATCAGATAACATATTTTTTAATAATCGTACCATTTTCCCACATTTCAGAAGGGTATAGAGATTGAACATTAATCCATCTTTCCACACAGTGTCATATGCCGAAGATAAATCAATGAAAGCAGCTCCTGTTTTCAACCTATCATTGAAGCCTGATTCTATGAAAGTTGTAAGGCTGAGAACCTGAATCGAACAATTTCTGTTTTTCCTAAAACCTCCCTGGAAATTTTGTAGAGCATTTTCTATAGAAGATTCAATTCTAAAAAGGATTAGCCTTTCTAATATCTTGAAAGGAACACTCAATAAACTGATGGGCCGATAACTACTAGGATCACAAGGATTTTTTCCTCGTTTCAAAATACCTATTACTTTAGCCTTACGAAATTCGGAAGGAAAGTTTCCTGAATTCAGAATATTGTTATAGAAAGACAATAACCAAGACAAGGCCATTTTTCCTAAATGTTTGATGAATTCTGGATAAATTCCGCCAAAACCTGCTGCCTTTCGAGATTTGGTAGATTTGATTGCAGCCCTCAATTCATCTATATTGAATGGATGTGACACATGTTCTAAAGTAGGAGCTGATCTCCTGAATATCTGTAATTTTTTCTTCATATTCCTCATTTTACAGCGGGATAAATTGACTGATTCAGAGACATTAACTAGGCGGCGTGCGATTAAATTTGGATCAATATTTGATGATGAGGAGGTAAGAGGAGTAGCTTCACCTAATTTTCTCAATATATCCCAAGAATTCCTACTCGAATGTGTAAAATTCATTTTTGATACAACACTATCCCATTTCTCTTTTCGGCTTGTATTGATAGAATTCATAAGCCTTTCACATTTATCAACGGATGGTGATTTTTGATAGTCCTTGTATAAATTATCGGTTTCTTTCGACCAACCTGGAATATAATCTTTCCGGAAACCTCTTCGAACGAACTTTTTTGCTGCGGCTTTCACAACACCTAAGAATCTGTGATAGTTATCATGAGTGGGTTTAATCCATCTAATATCACTGTCTACCTTCTTAGCAAATTCAATCCAATTCGCTTTCTTGAAATTCCAACGAGGTCTTTTTAAACATTCTGAATATTGAATTGAACTTCTTGAAGTCAACAGTATAGGCCTATGTTGGCTATGAGGAAAAACTCCTAAAATTTGACGCTTTACAGGAAGCGGTTTGCAAGTATTGTCACAAGACACTAGGCAGAGATCAGGATTGTAGCCTCTATTCCATCGAGAAGAATGAAAAGAAGGTACATCTTTTCCATCAAAAATTAAATAGATATTATTATCTTCCATCCAGTCAGCTAAAGCTCTTCCACTTCTATCATTATTATTATAACCCCACATTACGTGGTGAGAATTAAAATCACTGCAATAAATTGAAATATTACAAAATTTGAAAGAGATAAAGAAAACACCCTCAAATTCACCTTTTTGGATTAACTCGATATTGTGAATCAATGATTTTTTAACATAACAAGCTAAACCGTAAATTTTACTAAGGAGAAAGATAATTAATGAATACATAACCTTTTATGGTTCCTCTTTCACGAAGATTTTTTTCAGTATCCGCATGTGTCTCTTGAAGAAGAATAATCTCAGCACCATAGTCCTTTGCTAATTCAGAAATATAATCACTTTTGTCCTTAGAAATACCCTCTATATTCAGATCCAATACACAAAATTTGTCTCCAATCTGCAAGGAGGATTCTTCGAATCTGGTCTTGCGGTCCAAGTGATGATTTTTCAGATCTTCTGATGTTTGAAGTCTGCTATGGAACCCATTCAAAGGGAAATCATCATCCATAGCGGGGGAAGTTTGTGATATAATACTTATTTCATTTAAAAAATACAAGAGGAAAAATTATCGACTGACATTTATTATGACAAGTGTCATGATTCATTTTATTTCATCATTTAAGATGAAATAAAATTAATAGTTTTTTGTTTGCATTGATGTAATATTCATTCTTGAAAGCATTAAGAGGTTTAATTCATAAAAAATTTGCTAGTCTACATTACATTAAGGTTATAAAATATGACAAAAAGGTCGTATGGTACATAAAAATTATCTGCAATCATATCAAAACCTTCATATGTCTCTGAGAGATATGAAATGTGGAAAAATACATAGGTGCAGCTAACTATAAAATTTTCATCTGTTGAAATATATGCAATGTCTAAAACCCATAATTATTTCGATATTATGGAGAAAAATTTGTTCTTGTGAGTACAGTAATTTTTCTAAGAACAATTATTTTTATTGATGTAAAAAAAAAGAAAAATATGTAATTAGTGGCAAACTTTCCGGTGTTGTCCAAATTAAAAATACTAGGTATATCTTTTTGGGTCAGGGTCAATTCGTCATTTCGTTGTTAATCTTGAATAGGTGCTCAAAAACATAAAACCACCACCCATTTTTTATGAATAATGCAAAAATCTACGATAAAAGTTCAGATTCGATAAAAACTATCTATTTTATTCGTGTTTCTTCAAAGCTACCGAAAGTTTTAAGTTTGTTTTATCTAAATATATTCCTAGAATGTTCCAGTTCGCTGAAAAAAATTGAGTATATAAGTTGAACATCTCTTAAAATAAATATTGGAATCTCGATTCTAAATATGTTTTTTATTGTTTGATCGTCTTTCTTTTATGTGGCCAACAGTGTTGGTCATCTCCTATATCAGAAGGAGTATTAAAGACGTGAATGAAAACAAGATCGACTCAGATACATCTACAAACAAAACTTATCCTGATGAAGAAATTGGTAAAT
>JARTUT010002422.1:0-25145 GCA_030674115.1 Micraspis discolor
TTCATCGCGATCTGTGCATTCTTCAAGGACGAAAATGGCTCCGCGCGAGAATCGACTGAAAAAATGACGATTTTCAAACTCATATTTGAGGTGTTTTTCTTTCGATTCGTGAACCGCGGGTGCTGTCTAGAGATTCGAATCTCCTGTAGATTCTTAATCGAGCACTTGGAAGGCCTCAAAATCTTCCACCGCCCAGATCGAGCGAAAAATTGATGCCGTATTTTCAAATTTGGAGCTCGCGTTCGGCTATCATCGGAATCGTATGATAAAATATGACACTTCTCCTCGAATTATCGAGAAAATTGCCGAATTTGGAATGAATATCCCCTGCCTTGACTCGCTACTTGATGTGGGAAATTGGTACCCAGAGATGGGAAATTTCACGTAGATTCGTTTTCACCGATCGCGGGCGATTTATATCGTTTTCGACCGGCACGGAGGGAAAACGTAGATGCGGTTTTGACGTTTCAGGGAAGTCGGGAGTTTAAAATTGCCGTTTTATATGCATAATTTTCGTATAGATTTCGAGGGGCTCCGCATGGTCCGTACCGGTACCACATTATGAGGAATGTCTTTTTCTTGAAAAAGCGACCGATCTCGGCCGGAGAAATGGCCCTGTTCGTCCGTGAGATCTTCCCCTTGGGGACAGTTTTGGCGATTTCGCGAAAATGGCTGATTTCGCGATTTTCGTTTGAAAATTTCTGGGCACTTTAAGAGCGCCCTGGGGGTTTTTCTTGGTCGCTTCTCCTAGAGGAGGATTCGCTTTTTCGATTTTTTAAGATTCTCTCGAGCGGGCTCCCAGGCTGCTTCTGGAAAGCTACAAGCTTTCCAGGTCCTCACGGGACCACCTGTCAAAATTTCTCTGGTCCCCTGATCTTATCGTTTTAATATATTAGACTAGTAAGCGGGTAGATCAATAGGCCCATGGATCAATATAGACCATAGATAATAATGGGACCATAGATCAATATAGACCATAGATCAATATAGACCATAGATAAATATAAACCATAGATCAATATAGACCAAAGATCAATAGGCCCATACATCAATGAAGCGCGCAGAAACACGAAACACGTCAAAACCCGTTGAAAGCGAAAAACATGAAAGTACTGAAAAAACACGAAGAAACGCGAATAAACACGAAAGAATCCGAAGAAACACGAAAGAAACCGAAGTTACACGAAAGAAACCGAAATTACACGAAACAACGCGAAGAAAACACGAAAGAACCCTAAGTAACACAAAAAATCCAGAGGAACCTGAAAACCCGAAAGAATACATATAACTTGAAAGCGCTACTGAAGTCACGCGAAACACCCCAGAGAAATAAAAACAACTAAAGCACGCAAAGAAACAAAAGTACTTATAAATTGCACACCCCCGTATATCACCCGATCGTAAACTCTTTGTAAATTGCACACCCTGTATGACAGTGTGTAAAGTGCTCACCCCGTATATCACCCGATCGCAAATTCATTGTAAATCGTACACCTGTATGACATTTTATCGTAATTAGATCCCATACGCTAAAAACCATGAAGAAAATGCATTTGGGACACCTACTATATAATCGATTCGCAGTGGGTGCTTTTTCCCTAAGAAATTCAGACGGAAAATCTCTCGAAGAAAGACTCTGGTGAAAGCTGGTGCTTCCAATGTGCACAGCACGTATATCAATCGATCGCAATCGGTGCATTCCACAAAGGCAGTATAAGCATTATTCGATAAAGCTCCTATGTAACACCCTGTATATGAATCGAAAATAATTTTTCCATAAAAATAAACCCAAAGAATATCGTTTTAACTCCATCAATTTCACAAAGGTGAAATGAAAATTATTCGAAAGGTCTGAACGTGTATTCATGAACAGAGTGCTTTCCTGAATAAACTAAGTGTGTCGGATTTGGACATAGAGTATCATAAGTTGGGTCCGAGTTCGAGATGGCAAAATGAATCGGCGCGAAAATAGATTGAAAATGACGATTTTCAAACGCATATTTGAGATGTTTTTTTGAGAGTCGTGTAAGATAAGTGGTATCTAGAGATCTGTAATCTCCTGTAGATTCTTATTCGAGTGCTTGGAAACGCAAAATCTTTCATCGCCCATATCGAGCTAAAATTGATGCCGTATTTTCAAATTTGGAGCTCGCGTTCGGCTATCATCGGAATTGTATGATAAAATATGACACTTCTCCTCGAATTATCGAGAAAATTGCCGAATTTGGAAATGAATATCCCGGCCTTGACTCTGTTACTTGGATGTGGAAATTGGTATCCAGAGATGGGAAATTTCACGTAGATTCGTTTTCACCGATCGCGGGGCGATTTATATCTTTTTCGACCGGCACGGAGGAAAACGTAGGTGCGGTTTCTTGGACGTTTCAGGAAGTCGGGAGTTTAAAATTGCCGTTTTATATGCATAATATTCGTATAGATTTCGAGGGCTCCGCGGTCCGTACCGGTACCACATTATGAGGAATGTCTTTTTCTTGAAAAAAGCGACCGATCTCGGCCGAGAAATGGCCTCGTTCGTCCGTGAGATCTTCCCCTTGTGGGACACTTTCCTGTGATTTCGTGAAAATCGCTGATTTCGCGATTTTCTTTCCAAAATTTGGGGCACTTGGAGGAGCGCGGGTTTTCGCGGTCGCTTCTCCTAGAGGAGGATCGCTTTTTCGATTTTTTTTAAGATTCTTTCCGAGCGGCCCTCCCAGGCTGCAAGGAAAGCTTGCTTTTGGTCCCTAACGGGACCACCTGTCAAAATTTTCTGGTTCCTGATCTTATCGTTTTAATATATTAGACTAGTAAGCGGGTAGATCAACAGGCCCATGGATCAATATAGACCATAGATCATAAGGGACCATAGATCAATATAGACCATAGATCAATATAGACCACAGTTCAATAGGGCCCATACATCAATGAAGCGCGCAGAAACACTAAACACGTCAAAATACCCGTTGAAAGCGAAAAAACACGAAAGAATCCGAAGAAACACGAAAGAAACCGAAGTTACACGAAAGAAACCGAAATTATACGAAACAACGCGAGAAAACACGAAAGAACCCCAAGTAACACAAATAATCCAAAGGAACCTGAAAAAAACTTCCGAGAGAATACATATAACTTGAAAGCGCGCAAAAAAACTCGAAGTCACGCGAAACACCCCGGAGAAATATAAAACCGAAAGCGCGCAAAAAACAAAAGTTCTTGTAATTGCACACCCTGTATATCACCCGATCATAAACTCATTGTAAATTGCAACACCCTGTATGACGTTTTATCGAAATCAGCAAAATAACTTGTAAATTGCACACCCTGTATATCACATGATCGTAAATTAATTGTACATCGCACACCCTGTATGCCATTTTATCGAAAATTAGAGCCCATACGCGAAAACCTGAAGAAAATGTGCATTTGGGACACCCAATTTATAATTGATTCGCAGTGGTGCTTTTTCCATAAAAATTCAGATGGAAAATCTCGAAGAAAGAATCTGGTGAAAATCAGTGCTTTCCATAAGCACAGCCTGTATAGCGATTCATCGCGATCTGTGTTCATTCTTCAAGGACGAAATGAATTGGCGCGAAAATAGAGCCTGAAATGACGATTTTCAAACGCATATTTGAGGTGTTTTTCCTGCGATTCGTGAAACGTGAGTGGTCTCTAGAGATTCGGAATCTCCTGTAGATTCTTAATCGAGCAATTGAAGGCCTGAAAAAATCTTCGACAGCCCATATCGAGCGAAAAATTGATGCCGTATTTTCAAATTTGGAGCTCGCGTTCGGCTATCATCGAATCGTATGAGAAACTATGACACTTCTGATCGAAATATCGAGTAAATTGCCGAATTTGGGAATGAAGAATTCTGCGGCCTTATCTCGCTACTTGGATATGAAAATTGGTACCTGGAGAAGGGGAATTTCTCAAGTTTCATTTTCTACCGCCGAAAATGCGTTTAGAGGCTTGTAGCGCATGCACGAATCGAAAGCATCATGGGTCATTTTGACGTTTCGCGGGCTGGCGAAATTAAAATTGCCGTTTTACTTACGGGATTTTAGCCCAGAAATAGGGAGGCTCCGGAGTTCTAATGGGTTCTAAAGGAAACCGGACGTCCTCGCTTCTCGGAATATGTGGCGAGCCGGGACGCTGGGCGTTTCGGCTTCGGAGCCTATTTCCCCTTTTTCGAGGGTGACTTTGGCGATTTCGCGAAAACGTCATTTTCGCGATTTTTTTTTCGAGGCTTTCGGGCACTTTAAGAGCGCCCGAGAGGTTTTGTCGCTTCCTAGAAGATGATACGCCTTTTCGATCTGTTTTAAGATTGCCCTGGTTCGGCCTCTGGCCTCACGCTCGGCTACGCCTGCGGGTCCTCGACGGACCACCTGTCGAAATTTTCTCGTTCCCGATCTTATCATCTATATAATAAAGTAATAAGATCGGGGACCAGAGAAAAATCGAAACGGGTCCTGTCAGGGACCAGAAAGGCGTAGTCTGAGCCCGCAGGCCGCTCGAGAGGAATCTTAAAACAGATCGAAAAGGCGTATCTCTTCTAGGAGAAGCGACCCCGAAGCACCCCCGGGCGCTCTCAAAGTGCTCGAAATTTTAAACGAAAATCGCGAAATCGGCCATTTTCGCGAAATCGCCCAAAGGCGAAAAAAACGGGCGAAAGTACTCCTACGAAGCCGGAGCATCTCGCGGGTGGGGTCGCTTTTTTCTGGACGAGGAACGTCCCCATGCGTGGCTACGAGCTCAGCTGCGGAGCTCCCCGAAATCTATACGAAAAATATGCATACAAAACGGCAATTTTAGACTGCGACTTTCTGAAACGTCAAAAAACCACACTACGTTTTCTTCCGTGCCGGTCGAAAACGATACAAATGCCCGCGATCGGTAGAAAACGAATCTACGTGAAATTTCCTCATCTCTAGGTACCAATTTTCATATCCAAGCAGCGATATAAGGTCCGCGAATTCTTCATTCGAAATTCGGCAATTTCCTCGAGCATTTCGATCAGAAGCGTCATAGTTTCATCCTTACGATTCCTGATGATAGCCGAACGCGAGTCTAAATTTGAAAATACGGCATCAATTTTTCGCTCGATATGGGCGGTCGAAGATTTTTCAGGCCTTCCGAGTGCTGATTAAGCAGAATCTACAGGAGATTCCGAATCTCTGCACAGCACCCGCAGTTCACGAATCGCAAAGAAAACACTCAAATCATGCGTTTGAAAATCGTCATTTGCGCCTCTACTTTTCGCGCTAATTCATTTTCGTCCCGGAAGAATGCACACAGATCGCGATGAATCGCTATACAGGCTGTGCTATCTCGAAAAATCGCTATACAGCCTGTGCTTATGGCGGAGCAACCGATTTTCACCAGATTCTTTCTCGAGAGAGATTCCGTGTTACTAGGGTTCTATCATGTTTTCCGCGTTTTTTCGTATTTGGGTCGGTTTCTTTCTTGGTGAATGCACTGAACTCGAAACGATAGAGTTATAAACGATATTCCTTTCGGCCTGTTTCTTTATGAAGAAAGCACCCACGCGAATCAATTATATACGGCGTATCCATACATGCATTTCTTCAAGTTCTTCGCGAATGGGAGCCGATTTCGGCATAATGTCATACAGGTGTGTGATTCACAACGAATTTGCGATCGGGCGATATACGGGGCGTAATTTACAAGCTAATTTGATTTTTGCGCAAATTCGAGTTTTGCGTGTTACTCGGGAGTTTTTGGATCTTCAATCGATAAAAATATATTCGATTCATATACAGGCGTCAGATCTGAGTAGCGCCGACATTCACCAGAGTTTTCTCAGCTTTTGTGCTTTTCCCGCGCAAGGACAATCAATTCAATGAAATCCCATACAGGGTGTGCATACAATGATTTCGCGATCGATTGATTACAGGGCGCACCTAAAAGTTCTTCCATTTTTTGCACGCTTTCTCCGGCCTGTGCTCCCTGGCCTTTAGCTTTCTTCGAGTTTTTTGGCGCTCTGGTGATTTTGTAGCTTTCGGGTTTTTTCGGTTCCTGGATTTTGGATCATCTGCGTGGTCATTTGGTACTGACATCTCTTTCAAGTTTTTCCGTGTTTTCGTCTTTTCTTCGTGGAATGCACCGAACTTGAAACGATAGAGTTAAAACGATATTCTTTCGGTTTGTTTCTTATGATGAAAGCACCCACTGCAAATCAATTATATACGGGTGTCCCATATGCATTTTTCATCATGTTTTTCACGTGTGAAAGCTAATTTCGGTAAATGTCATACAGGTGCGCGATTTACAATGAATTCCGCGATCGGGTGATATACGGGTGAGCACTTTACAAGTTCTTTCTGTTTTGCGCGTTCTCAAGTTTTTTCAAGTTTTTGTGTTCCTTCTGGTTTTTTACGGAAAATTATCTTCGAACATATACGGGGTGTTATATAGGAGCTCCATAGAATAATTTTGATACTTTCTTCGTGGTAATTACTGAACTCGAATAGATGGAGTTACAACGATATTCTTTGCTTTTTCTTTCACTGCTAATCAATTGTATACTGAGTATCTCATATGCTTCTCCTTTCGTTTTCTCGCGAATGGAGCGGATTTCGATAAAATGTCATACAGGGTGCTATTTACAATAAGTTTACAGTCGGGTGATATACAGGGTGCAATTTACAAGTACTTTTGTGTTTCGGGTTTTTCAGGTTCCTTTAGATTTTGTGTTACTTATGTTCTTTTTCGTGTTTCTCGCGATGTTTCGTGTAATTTCGGTTTCTTTCGTATAACTTCGGTTTCTTTCGTGTTTCTTCAGATTCTTCGTGTTTTTTCGCGTTTCTCCGTGTTTTTTCCAGTTCTTTCTAGCTTTTTTGCTTTCAACGGGTAATTTGACGTGTTTCGTGTTTCTGCGCTTCATTGATGTATGGGGCTTCTATTGATCCTGCGGTCTATATTGATCTATGGTCTATATTGATCCATGGGCCAATTGAATTATTGCCTATGGATCTACGGTTTATTGATTTTAATATATTAGACTAGTAAGCGGGTAGATCAATAGGCCCGTAGATCCATAGGCCCATAGGCCAGATCCGTAGGCCAGTAGTTCAATAGGCCAGTAGTTCAATTGGCCCATGGATCAATATAGACCATAGATCAATATAGACCGCAGATCAATAGGCCCATACATCAATGAAGCGCGCAGAAACACGAAACACGTCAAATTACCCTGTTGAAAGCGAAAAAAAGCTAGAAAGAACTGGAAAAACACGGAGAAACGCGAAAAACACGAAGGAATCCGAAGAAACACGAAAGAAACCGAAGTTATACGAAAGAAACCGAAATTACACGAAACAACGCGAGAAAACACGAAAGAACACCAAGTAACACAAAAATCTAAAGGAACCTGAAAAAAACCTGAAACACAAAAGTACTTGTAAATTGCACACCCTGTATATCACCTGATCGTAAACTTATTGTAAATTGCACACCCTGTATGACATTTTATCGAAATCCGCTCCCATTCAATGAGAAAACTTGAAGGAGAATGCATATGAGACACTCAGTATACAATTGATTAGCAGTGAAAAACCAAAAGAATATCGTTGTAACTCCATCTATTCGAGTTCAGTAATTACCACGAAGGAAGTATCAAAATTATTCTATGGAGCTCCTATGTAACACCCCGTATATGTTTCTGAAGATAATTTTTCCGTAAAAAACCCGAAGGAACACAAAAACTTGAAAACTTGAGAGCGCAAAAAACAGAAGAACTTGTAAAGTGCTCACCCCGTATATCACCCGATCGCAAATTCATTGTAAATCGCACACCCTGTATGACATTTTATCGAAATTAGCTTTCACACGTGAAAAACATGATGAAAAAATGCATATGGGACACCCAGTATATAATTGATTTGCAGTGGGTGCTTTCATCATAAGAAACAAACCGAAAGAATATCGTTTTAACTCTATCGTTTCAAGTTCGGTGCATTCCACGAAGAAAGAACCCGACGAAACACGGAAAACTTGAAAGAACCTGAAGTACCACGAATGAACGAAAATATCCAAAGGAACCGAAAAACCCCGAAGGAGCACAAAATCACCGAAAGCGCGCAAAAAACTGAAGGAAAGCTTAAAACCCCGAGGGAGCACAAAAACCGAAAGCGTGCAAAAATAATGAAAGAACTTTTAAATTGCACACCCTGTATATCAATCGATCGCGAAATCATTGTTAAAGGCACACCCTGTATGGGATTTCATTGAATTAAGCTCCCTTACGCGGAAAAGCACAAAAGCTGGAGAAAACTCTGGTGAATGTCAGCGCTACTCAGATCTGACACCCTGTATATGAATCGAATATATTTTATCGAATTAAGATCCAAAACACCCCGAAACAACACAAAAACTCGAATTTGCGCAAAAATCAAATTAACTTGTAAATTGCACACCCTGTATATCACCCGATCGCAAATTCATTGTGAATCGCACACCCTGTATGACATTATACCGAAATCAGCTCCCATTCGCGAAAGAACTTGAAGAAAATGCATATGGGACACCCTGTATATAATTGATTCGCAGTGGGTGCTTTCTTCATATAAAAACAAACCGAAAGAATATCGTTTATAACTCTATCGTTTCGAGTTCAGTGCATTCCACCAAGAAAGAAACCGACCAAATACGAAAAACGCGGAAAACATGATAGAACCCTAAGTAACACGAAATCTCTCGAAGAAAGAATCTGGTGAAAATCAGTGCTTTCCATAAGCACAGCCTGTATAGCGATTTTTTCGAGATAGCACAGCCTGTATAGCGATTCATCGCGATCTGTGTTCATTCTTCAAGGACGAAAATGAATTAGCGCGAAAATAGAGCCTGAAATGACGATTTTCAAACGCATATTTGAGGTGTTTTTCTTGGTGATTCACGAAAAGTGGTAGGTATCTAGAGATTCGGAATCTCCTGTAGATTCTTATTCGAGTGCTTGAAAACGCAAAAATCTTCCACCGCCCATATCGAGCGAAAAATTGATGCCGTATTTTCAAATTTGGAGCTCGCGTTCGGCTATCATCGGAATCGTATGATAAAATATGACACTTGTCCTCGAATTATCGAGAAAATTGCCGAATTTGGAATGAATATCCCCGGCCTTGACTCGCTACTTGATGTGGAAATTGGTACCCAGAGATGGGAAATTTCACGTAGATTCGTTTTCTACCGATCGCGGGGCGATTTATATCGTTTTCGACCGGCACGGAGGGAAAAGTAGGTGCGGTTTTTGACGTTTCAGGGAAGTCGGGAGTTTAAAAAATTGCCGTTTTATATGCATAATTTTCGTATAGATTTCGAGGGGCTCCGCGGTCCGTACCGGTACCACATTATGAGGAATGTCTTTTTCTTGAAAAAGCGACCGATCTCGGCCGGAGAAATGGCCCCTGTTCGTCCGTGAGATCTTCCCCTTGGGGACAGTTTTGGCGATTTCGCGAAAATGGCCGATTTCGCGATTTTCGTTTGAAAATTTCGGGCACTTTAAGAGCGCCTGGGGGTTTTTCTGGTCGCTTCTCCTAGAGGAGGATCCGCTTTTTCGATTTTTTTAAGATTCTCTCGAGCGGCTCCCTGTGGGCCGCCTCGAAAGCTACGCTTTCCGGGTCCCTGACGGGACCACCTGTCAAAATTTTTCTGGTCCCCGATCTTATCGTTTTAATATATTAGACTAGTAAGCGGGTAGATCAATAGGCCCGTAGATCCATAGGCCTGTAGATCCATAGGCCAGTAGTTCAATAGGCCAGTAGTTCAATTGGCCCATGGATCAATATAGACCATAGATCAATATAGACCGCAGATCAATAGGGCCCATACATCAATGAAGCGCGCAGAAACACGAAACACGTCAAATTACCCGTTGAAAGCGAAAAAGCTTGAAAGAACTGGAAAACACGGAGAAACGCGAAAAACACGAAGGAATCCGAAGAAACACGAAAGAAACCGAAGTTATACGAAAGAAACCGAAATTACACGAAACAACGCGAGAAAACACGAAAGAACACCAAGTAACACAAAAATCTAAAGGAACCTGAAAAACCCGAAACACAAAAGTACTTGTAAATTGCACACCCTGTATATCACCCGACCGTAAACTTATTGTAAATTGCACACCCTGTATGACATTTTATCGAAATCCGCTCCCATTCGCGAGAAAACTTGAAGGAGAATGCATATGAGACACTCAGTATACAATTGATTAGCAGTGAAAAAAACCAAAAGAATATCGTTGTAACTCCATCTATTCGAGTTCAGTAATTACCACGAAGGAAGTATCAAAATTATTCTATGGAGCTCCTATGTAACACCCCGTATATGTTTCTGAAGATAATTTTTCCGTAAAAACCCGAAGGAACACAAAAACTTGAAAACTTGAGAGCGCGCAAAAACAGAAGAACTTGTAAAGTGCTCACCCAGTATATCACCCGATCGCAAATTCATTGTAAATCGCACACCCTGTATGACATTTTACTGAAATTAGCTTTACACGTGAAAAACATGATGAAAATGCATATGGGACACCCAGTATATAATTGATTTGCAGTGGTGCTTTCATCATAAGAAACAAACCGAAAGAATATCGTTTTAACTCTATCGTTTCAAGTTCGGTGCATTCCACGAAGAAAGAACCCGACGAAACACGGAAAACTTGAAAGAACCCGAAGTACCACGAAAGAACGAAAAATATCCAAAGGAACTGAAAACCCTGAAGGAGCACAAAATCACCGAAAGCGCGCAAAAACTCGAAGGAAAGCTTAAAACACCGAGGGAGCATAAAAACCGAAAGCGTGCAAAAATAATGAAAGAACTTTTAAATTGCACACCCTGTATATCAATCGATCGCGAAATCATTGTTAATGGCACACCCTGTATGAGATTTCATTGAATTTAGCTCCCTTACGCGGAAAAGCACGAAAGCTGAGAAAAACTCTGGTGAATGTCAGCGCTACTCAGATCTGACATTGTATATGAATCGAATATATTTTATCGAATTAAGATCCAAAACACCTGAAACAACACAAAAACTCGAATTTGCGCAAAAATCAAATTAACTTGTAAATTGCACACCCTGTATATCACCCGATCGCAAATTCATTGTGAATCGCACACCCTGTATGACATTATACCGAAATCAGCTCCCATTCGCGAGAGAACTTGAAGAAAATGCATATGGACACCCTGTATATAATTGATTCGCAGTGGGTGCTTTTTCATAAAAACAAACCGAAAGAATATCGTTTATAACTCTATCGTTTCGAGTTTAGTGCATTCCACCAAGAAAGAAACCGACCAAATACGAAAACGCGGAAAACATGATAGAACCCTAAGTAACACGAAATCTCTCGAAGAAAGAATCTGGTGAAAATCAGTGCTTTCATAAGCACAGCCTGTATAGCGATTTTTTCGAGATAGCACAGCCTGTATAGCGATTCATCGCGATCTGTGTGCATTCTTCAAGGACGAAAATGAATTAGCGCGAAAATAGAGCCTGAAATGACGATTTTCAAACGCATATTTGAGGTGTTTTTCTCAAGATTCGTGAAACGAGTGGTCTCTAGAGATTCGGAATCTCCTGTAGATTCTTAATCGAGCATTTGGAAGGCCTGAAAATCTTCGACCGCCCATATCGAGCGAAAATTGATGCCGTATTTTCAAATTTGGAGCTAGCGTTCGGCTATCATCGGAATCGTATGATAAAATATGACACTTCTCCTCGAATTATCGAGAAAATTGCCGAATTTGGAATGAATATCCCCGGCCTTGACTCGCTACTTGGATGTGGAAATTGGTACCCAGAGATGGGAAATTTCACGTAGATTCGTTTTCTACCGATCGCGGGGCGATTTATATCGTTTTCGACCGGCACGGAGGGAAAACGTAGGTGCGGTTTTTGACGTTTCAGGGAAGTCGGGAGTTTAAAAATTGCCGTTTTTTATGCATAATTTTCGTATAGATTTCGAGGGGCTCCGCGGTCCGTACCGGTACCACATTATGAGGAATGTCTTTTTCTTGAAAAAGCGACCGATCTCGGCCGGAGAAATGGCCCTGTTCGTCCGTGAGATCTTCCCCTTGGGGAGTTTTCATGATTTCGCGAAAATCGCCGATTTCGCGATTTTCTTTTGAAAATTTCGGGCACTTTAAGAGCGCCTGGGGTTTTTCTTGGTCGCTTCTCCTAGAGGAGGATTCGCTTTTTCGATTTTTTAAGATTCTCTCGAGCGGCCCTGTGGGCTGCTCGGAAAGCTGCGCTTTCCGGTCCCTGACGGGACCACCTGTCAAAATTTTCTGGTCCCTGATCTTATCGTTTTAATATATTAGACTAGTAAGCGGTAGATCAATAGGCCCATGGATCAATATAGACCATAGATCATAATGACCATAGATCAATATAGACCATAGATCAATATAGACCACAGATCAATAGGGCCCATACATCAATGAAGCGCGCAGAAACACTAAACACGTCAAAATACCCGTTGAAAGCGAAAAACTTGAAAGAACTGGAAAACACGAAGAAACGCGAAAAACACGAAAGAATCCGAAGAAACACGAAAGAAACCGAAGTTACACGAAAGAAACCGAAATTACACGAAACAACGCGAGAAAACACGAAAGAACCCAACAACACAAATAATCCAAAGGAACCTGAAAAATCCTGAGAGAATACATATAACTTGAAAGCGCGCAAAAACTCGAAGTCACGCGAAACACCCCGGAGAAATATAAAAACCGAAAGCGCGCAAAAACAAAAGTACTTGTAAATTGCACACCCTGTATATCACCCGATCGTAAACTCATTGTAAATTGCACACCCTGTATGACGTTTTATCGAAATCAGCAAAATAACTTGTAAATTGCACACCCTGTATATCACATGATCGTAAATTAATTGTAAATCGCACACCCTGTATGCCATTTTATCGAAATTAGAGCCCATACGCGAAAAACCTGAAGAAAATGCATTTGGGACACCCACTCTATAATTGATTCGCAGTGGGTGCTTTTTCCATAAAATATTCAGACGGAAAATCTCTCGAAGAAAGAATCTGGTGAAAATCAGTGCTTTCATAAGCACAGCCTGTATAGCGATTTTTTCGAGATAGCACAGCCTGTATAGCGATTCATCGCGATCTGTGTGCATTCTTCAAGGACGAAAATGAATTAGCGCGAAAATAGAGCCTGAAATGACGATTTTCAAACGCATATTTGAGGTGTTTTTCTTGCGATTCGTGAAACGTGAGTGCTGTCTAGAGATTCGGAATCTCCTGTAGATTCTTAATCGAGTGCTTGGAAAAACGCAAAAATCTTTCACCGCCCATATCGAGCGAAAAATTGATGCCGTATTTTCAAATTTGGAGCTCGCGTTCGGCTATCATCGGAATCGTATGATAAAATATGACACTTGTCCTCGAATTATCGAGTAAATTGCCGAATTTGGAATGAAGAATCCGCGGCCTTGATCTCGCTACTTGGATGTGAAAATTGGTACCCAGAGATGGGAAATTTCACGTAGATTCGTTTTCTACCGATCGCGGGGCGATTTATATCGTTTTATCGACCGGCATTGAGGGAAAACGTAGGTGTGGATTTTGACGTTTCAGGAAGTCGCGAGTCTAAAAATTGCCGTTTTATATGCATAATTTTCGTATAGATTTCGGGGCTAGGGCGGTCCGTACCGGTACCACATTATGAGGAATGTCTTTTTCTCGAAAAAGGACCGATCTCGGCCGAGAAATGGCCCCGTTTCGTCCGTGAGATCTTCCCCTCTGGGGACACTTTCGGCGATTTCGCGAAAATCGCCGATTTCGCGATTTTCTTTCGAAAATTTCGGGCACTTTAAGAGCGCCCGGGGGTTTTCGGGGTCGCTTCTCCTAGAGGAGGATACGCTTTTTCGATCTGTTTTAAGATTGCTCTCGAGCGGCCCCCAGGGGCCGCGAGGAAAGCTGCGCTTTCCGGGTCCCTGACGGGACCACCTGTCAAAATTTTCTCTGGTTCCCGATCTTATCATTTTAATATATTAGACTAGTAAGCGGGTAGATCAATAGGCCCGTAGATCCATAGGCCAGTAGTTCAATAGGCCAGTAGTTCAATTGGCCCATGGATCAATATAGACCATAGATCAATATAGACCATAGATCAATAGGGCTCATACATCAATGAAGCGTGCAGAAACACTAAACACGTCAAGAAACCCGATGAAAGCGAAAAATCATAAAAGTATTGGAAAAAACACGAAGAAACGCGAAAAAACACGGAAGAATCCGAAGAAAGACGAAAGAAACCGAAGTTACACGAAAGAAACCGAAATTACACGAAACAACGCGAGAAAACACGAAAGAACACCAAGTAACACAAAAAATTTAATGGAACCTGAAAAAAACCCGAAACACAAAAGTACTTGTAAATTGCACACCCCGTATATCACCCGATCGTAAACTCATTGTAAATTGCACACCTTGTATGACATTTTATCGAAATCAGCTCCAATTCGCGAGAAAACTTGAAGGAGAATGCATATGAGACACTCAGTATACAATTGATTAGCAGTGAAAAAAAAACCAAAAGAATATCGTTGTAACTCCATCTATTCGAGTTCAGTAATTACCACGAAGGAAGTATCAAAATTATTCTATGGAGCTCCTATGTAACACACCGTATATGTTTCGAAGATAATTTTTCCGTAAAAAAAACCCGAAGGAACACAAAAACCTGGAAAACTTGAGAGCGCGCAAAAAACAGAAGAACTTGTAAAGTGCTCACCCCCGTATATCACCCGATTGCAAATTCATTGTAAATCGCACACCCTGTATGACATTTTACCGAAATTAGCTTTCACACGTGAAAAACATGATGAAAAAATGCATATGGGACACCCAGTATATAATTGATTTGCAGTGGGTGCTTTCATCATAAGAAACAAACCGAAAGAATATCGTTTTAACTCTATCGTTTCAAGTTCGGTACATTCCACGAAGAAAGAACCCGAAGAAACACGGAAAAACTTGAAAGAACCCGAAGTACCACGAATGAACGAAAATATCCAAAGGAACCGAAAAAACCCCGAAGGAGCACAAAATCACCGAAAGCGCGCAAAAAACTCGAAGGAAAGCTTAAAACCCCGAGGGAGCACAAAAAACCGAAAGCGTGCAAAAATAATGAAAGAACTTTTAAATTGCACACCCTGTATATCAATCGATCGCGAAATCATTGTTAATGGCACACCCTGTATGGGATTTCATTGAATTAAGCTCCTTACGCGGAAAAGCACAAAAGCTGGAGAAAACTCTGGTGAATGTCAGAGCTACTCAGATCTGACACCCTGTATATGAATCGAATATATTTTATCGAATTAAGATCCAAAACACCCAGAAACAACACAAAGACTCGAATTTGCGTGTAAAAAAATCAAATTAACTTGTAAATTGCACACCCTGTATATCACATGATCGCAAACTCATTGTGAATCGCACACCCTGTATGACATTATACCGAAATCAGCTCCCATTCGCGAGAGAACTTGAAGAAAAATGCATATGGGACACCCCGTATATAATTGATTCGCAGTGGGTGCTTTTTCATGAAAAACAAACCGAAAGAATATCGTTTATAACTCTATCGTTTCGAGTTCAGTGCATTCCACCAAGAAAGAAACCGACCAAATACGAAAAAACGCGGAAAACATGATAGAACCCTAAGTAACACGAAATCTCTCGAAGAAAGAATCTGGTGAAAATCAGTGCTTTCCATAAGCACAGCCTGTATAGCGATTTTTCGAGATAGCATAGCCTGTATAGCGATTCATCGCGATCTGTGTGCATTCTTCAAGGACGAAAATGAATTAGCGCGAAAATAGAGCCTGAAATGACGATTTTCAAACGCATATTTGAGGTGTTTTTCTTGCGATTCGTGAAAAGTGGTGGTATCTAGAGATTCGGAATCTCCTGTAGATTCTTATTCGAGTGCTTGGAAGGCGCAAACAATCTTTCACCGCCCATATCGAGCGAAAAATTGATGCCGTATTTTCAAATTTGGAGCTCGCGTTCGGCTATCATCGGAATCGTATGAGAAATTATGACACTTCTCCTCATTTTATCGAGTATAAATTGCCGAATTTGGAATGAAGAATTCGCGGCCTTGACTCGCTACTTGGATATGAAAATTGGTACCCAGAGATGGGAAATTTCACGTAGATTCGTTTTCTACCGATCGCGGGGCGATTTATATCGTTTTCGAGCGGCACGGAGGGAAAACGTAGGTGTGGTTTTTGACGTTTCAGGGAAGTCGCGAGTCTAAAATTGCCGTTTTATATGCATAATTTTCGTATAGATTTCGGGGCTCCGCGGCTGAGCTCGTAGCCACGCATGGGGACGTTCCTCGTCCAGAAAAAGCGACCCCCTCCCCGCGAGATGCTCCGGCTTCATAGGAGTACTTTCGCCCGTTTTTCGCCTTTGGGCGATTTCGCGAAAAAACGTCATTTTCGCGATTTTCTTTCGAAAATTTCGGGCACTTTAAGAGCGCCCGGGGTGGTTTCGGGGTCGCTTCTCCTAGAACAGCATACGCCTTTTCGATCTGTTTTAAGATTGCCCTCGAGCGGCCCTGTGGGCTGCTCACGGAAAGCTACGCTTTCCGGGTCCCTGACGGGACCACCTTCGATTTTTCTCTGGTTCCCGATCTTATTGCTATTATTATATTGACTAATACACATGAACGGTATCTAGCTATGTCAAGACTAACTTAAAATGATCTAACATGTAAACTTATACTAGAGGGAAAACTGCACATTCGACGTATTTGTTATCCATGCGAGATTCTCACGGGAAGATGAACAGAAGATGATATTTTGCTATATCATCGTTCTGTGATATATAACTCGCGCTTTCGTTGATTTTGTGCTCCTTCGGGGTTTTTTGAGTTCCTTTGGATTTTTTTCGTTCTTTCGTGTTAATTAGGGTTCTATCATGTTTTCCGCGTTTTTCCGTATTTGGTCGGGTTCTTTCTTGGTGGAATGCACTGAACTTGAAACGATAGAGTTATAAACGATATTCTTTCGGTTTGTTTTTTATGAAGAAAGCACCCACTGCGAATCAATTATATACGGGGTGTCCCATATGCATTATTTTTCAAGTTCTCTCGCGAATGGGAGCTGATTTCGGTATAATGTCATACAGGGTGTGCGATTCTCAATGAATTTGCGATCGGGTGATATATGGGGTGTGCAATTTACAAGTTAATTTGATTTTTTTTTTTTTGCGCAAATTCGAGTTTTTGTGTTGTTTCGGATCTTAATTCGATGAAATATATTCGATTCATATACAGGGTGTCAGATCTGAGAAGCGCTGACATTCACCAGAGTTTTTCTCTAGCTTTCGTGCTTTTCCGCGTAAGGGAGCTAAATACAATGAAATCTCATACAGGGTGTGCCATTAACAATGATTTCGCGATCGATTGATATACAGGGTGTGCAATTTAAAAGTTCTTTCATTAGTTTTTGCACGCTTTCGGTTTTTTGTGCTCCCTCGGGGTTTTAAGCTTTCCTTTGAGTTTTTTTGCGCGCTTTCGGTGATTTTGTGCCCCTTCGGGGTTTTTTCGGTTCCTTTGGATTTTTTTCGTTCTTTCGTGGTACTTCGGGTTCTTTCAAGTTTTTCCGTGTTTGGTCGGGTTCTTTCTTCGTGTAATGCACCGAACTTGAAACGATAGAGTTAAAATGATATTCTTTCGGTTTGTTTCTTATGATGAAAGCACACACTGCAAATCAATTATATACTGGGTGTCCCATATGCATTTTTCATCATGTTTTTTCACGTGTGAAGGCTAATTTCGGTAAAATGTCATACAGGGTGTGCGATTTACAATGAATTTGCGATCGGGTGATATACGGAGTGAGCACTTTACAAGTTCTTCTGTTTTTTTGCGAGCTCTCAAGTTTTTTCAAGTTTTTTGTGTTATTTTTTTACGTTTTGAATTTGCTAATATTCATTCATTCCATTCTGTCACAATTTCCCCACGGAGAAACCCGAACGGGTTTCGCGATTCAATCGTCTTGAAATCATAGACCTTGAGGCAATTGTATAGAATCACAGAATAAATCGTTGGAAACGCAAAACTTCCGATCGGCGATCGGATCTACTCGGTTCACGAAATTCCAAGTTCCCTGTTACATCTTCGGACCATTATCGAATAATTTTTATTTTATCTTTGTGAAATTCACCGATCGCGAATCGATCGAATTGAAAGGATATTACTTTGGTTTTTTTTTTATTGGAAAAAGCACCCAATGTGATTCAATTGTATACAGGGTGTCCCATGTACGTAATCTATTATTAACAAATACTTTCCATCGAGTTATTTCGGCTGTTCGACTTACGGGTTCTTAATTCGATAAAATATTTTCGATTCATATACAGAGTAGCGCTGACATTCACCCGAGTTTTTCTCAAATTTTCATGCTTTTCCGCGTAAGGGAGCTAACTTCAATGAAATCTCATACAGGGTGTGCCATTAACAATGATTTCGCAATCGATTGATATACAGGGCGTGCAATTTAAAAGTTTCAACGGTTATTTTTTGGAAAAATTATCTTCAAAACATATACTGGGTGTTACATAGGAGCTCCATAGAATAATTTTGATACTTCCTTCGTGGTAATTACTGAACTCGAATAGATGGAGTTACAACGATATTCTTTTGGTTTTTTTTTCACTGCTAATCAATTGTATACTGAGTGTCTCATATGCATTTTCCTTCAAGTTTTCGCGTGGATGGGAGCTGATTTCGATAAAATGTCATACAGGGTGTGCAATTTACAATGAGTTTACGATCGGGTGTTATACGGGGTGTGCAATTTACAAGTACTTCTGTGTTTCGGGTTTTTTTCAGGTTCCTTTAGATTTTTTGTGTTACTTGGTGTTCTTTCGTGTTTTCTCGCGTTGTTTCGTGTAATTTCGGTTTCTTTCGTGTACCTTCGGTTTCTTTCGTGTTTCTTCGGATTCCTTCGTGTTTTTTCGCGTTTCTCCGTGTTTTTTCCAGTACTTTCAAGTTTTTTCGCTTTCAACGGGTAATTTGACGTGTTTTATGTTTCTGCGCGCTTCATTGATGTATGGGCCCTATTGATCTGTGGTCTATATTGATCTATGGTCTATATTGATCCATGGGCCAATTGAACTACTGGCCTATGGATCTACGGGCCTATTGATCTACCCGCTTACTAGTCAATATAATAAAGTAATAAGATCAGGGACCAGATAAAAAAAATCGCAACGGGTCCCGTCAGGGACCCGGAAAGCGTAGCTTTCCGAGCGGCCCGCAGGGCCGCTCGAGAGGCAATCTTAAAAAAAATCAAAAAGGCGTATCCTCCTCTAGGAGAAGCGACCGCGAAACCCCCCCCGCGCTCCCTCCAAGTGCCCGAAATTTTCGAAAGAAAATCGCGAAATCGGCCATTTTCGCGAAATCGCCCAAAGGCGAAAAACGGGCGAAAGTACTCCTATGAAGCCGGAGCATCTCGCGGGGAGGAAAGGGTCGCTTTTTCTGGACGAAGAACGTCCCCGTGCGTGGCTACGAGCTCAGCCGCGGAGCCCCTCGAAATCTATACGAAAATTATGCATATAAAACGGCAATTTTTAGACTCGCGACTTCCCTGAAACGTCAAAAACCACACCTACGTTTTCCCTCCGTGCCGGTCGAAAACGATACAAATCGCCCCGTGGTCGGTAGAAAACGAATCTACGTGAAATTTCCCATCTCTGGGTACCGATTTTCACATCCAAGTAACGAGATAAGTCCGCGAATTCTTCATTCCAAATTCGGCAATTTTCTCGAAAATTCGAGGAGAAGTGTCACAATTTCTCATACGATTCCGATGATAGCCGAACGCGAGCTCCAAATTTGAAAATACGGCATCAAGTTTTCGCTCGATATGGGCGGTGGAAGATTTTTTGCGCCTTCCAAGCACTCGAATAAGAATCTACAGGAGATTCCGAATCTCTAGATAATACTTACGCTTCACGACTCTCAAGAATAGTACCTCAAATATGCGTTTGAAAATCGTCATTTTCCAGTCTATTTCGCGCGAATTCATTTCGTCCATCTTGAAGTTATATATTTCGATGTTCGTTCGAGCCCGGTCAGTTTTCATAAAACGTCAAACGACGAAAGAGGAATAGATCATTTCAAGTATAAAATTGGTGGAATTGGACCGTTATAGGTAATATTATGCATTATATTCGTGTCTCATCACGATTTATTCCCTTTATTTTCAGTGAATAATATCAGGAATATCAAGGAATAATAAAATGGATGTCAATACGACATATATTGTAAACACGATCTGGAGTTGAAAAATTAGCTCGAAATTGGTTCAAAGAGAGGTTCTCAGGTATTTATTCGATTATAAATCAAAGATAAATCAATCAAGCGTATCGATTCATTTCAGTTATCTCTCAAGAATGAACGAATAAGCGAAATATGAATATATTCTTCATACGTGTAAACAACGGATATTCTCAAAAGAACCTTAAAGCAGGTAGGGTTTTCCTCTCATAAAGTGTAACCCTTCTTTTAATTCAGTTCAAACGGCCTCAGAAATCACGGATAGACCGAGATTTTACGTTTTGAATTTGCTAATATTCATTCATTCCATTCTGTCACAATTTCCCCACGGAGAAACCCGAACGGGTTTCGCGATTCAATCGTCTTGAAATCATAGACCTTGAGGCAATTGTATAGAATCACAGAATAAATCGTTGGAAACGCAAAACTTCCGATCGGCGATCGGATCTACTCGGTTCACGAAATTCCAAGTTCCCTGTTACATCTTCGGACCATTATCGAATAATTTTTATTTTATCTTTGTGAAATTCACCCATCGCGAATCGATCGAATTGAAAGGATATTACTTTGGTTTTTTTTTATTGGAAAAAGCACCCAATGTGATTCAATTGTATACAGGGTGTCCCATGTACGTAATCTATTATTAACAAATACTTTCCATCGAGTTATTTCGGCTGTTCGACTTACGGGTTCTTAATTCGATAAAATATTTTCGATTCATATACAGGGTGTCAGATCCGAGTAGCGCTGACATTCACCAGAGTTTTTCTCAAATATTCATGCTTTTCCGCGTAAGGGAGCTAAATTCAATGAAATCTCATACAGGGTGTGCCATTAACAATGATTTCGCAATCGATTGATATACAGGGCGTGCAATTTAAAAGTTTTTCCATTATTTTTTGCACGCTTTCGGTTTTTTGTGTGCTCCCTCGGGGTTTTAAGCTTTCCTTCGAGTTTTTTTGCGCGCTTTCGTTGATTTTGTGCTCCTTCGGGGTTTTTTGATTTTCTTTGGATTTTTTTCGTTCTTTCGTGTTACTTTGGGTTCTATCATGTTTTTTCGTATTTGGTCGGGTTCTTTCTTAGTGGAATGCACTGAACTTGAAACGATAGAGTTATAAACGATATTCTTTCGGTTTGTTTTTTATGATGAAAGTACCCACTGCGAATCAATTAGATACGGGGTGTCCCATATGCATTTTTCTTCAAGTTTTCTCGCAAATGAGAGCTGATTTCGGTATAATTTCATACAGGGTGTGCGATTTACAATGAATTTGCGATCGGGTGATATACGAGGTGAGCACTTTACACACTGTCATACAGGGTGTGCAATTTACAAAGAGTTTACGAACGGGTGATATGCGGGGTGTAAATTTATAAGTACTTTTGTTTCTTTGCGTGCTTTCGTTGTTTTTTTATTTCTCTGGGGTGTTTCGCGTGACTTCAAGTTTATTTGAGCGCTTTCAAGTTATATGTATTCTTTCGGGTTTTTTCAGGTTCCTCTGAATTTTTTGTGTTACTTGGGGTTCTTTCGTGTTTTCTCGCGTTGTTTCGTGTAATTTCGGTTTCTTTCGTGTAACTTCGGTTTCTTTCGTGTTTCTCCGGATTCTTTCGTGTTTTTTCGCGTTTCTTCGTATTTTTTCCAGTTCTTTCAAGTTTTTGCGCTTTCGACGATTGATGTATGGGCCCTATTGATCTGTGGTCTATATTGATCTATGGTTTATATTGATCTATGGTCTTAATTGATCTATGGTCTATATTGATCTATGGTCCATTATGATCTATGGTCTATAGTGATCCATGGGCCTATTGATCTACCCACTTACTAGTCTATATAATAAAGTAATAAGATCGTGAACCAGAGAAAATTTTGACAGGTGGTCCCGTTAGGGACCCGGAAAGCGTAGCGTAGCTTTCCGAGCGGCCCGCAGGGCCGCTCCAGAGGGAGTCTTAAAACAGATCGAAAAGGCTTATCCTCTTCTAGGAGAAGCGACCCCGAAAACCCCCCCGGACGCTCTTAAAGTGCCTGAAATTTTCAAACGAAAATGACGTTTTTCGCGAAATCGCCAAAAGTGCCCCGGAAAAAAGGAAATAGGCTCCGAAGCCGGAACGCCCCGGGTCCGGGACTCGCCACATATTCCGAGAGCGAGGACGTCCTGTTTCCTTAGAACCCATTAGAATTCCGGAGCCCCCCTATTTCTAGGCTAAAATTTCGTAAGTAAAACGCTAATTTTTAGTTTCGCCAGCCCCGCGAAACGTCAAAATCACCCATGATGCTTTCGCTCAGTGCGGGCGCTATAAGCCTCTAAACGCATTTTTGGCGGTAGAAAATGAAACTTGAGGAAATTCCCCATCTCTGGGTACCAATTTTCATATCCAAGTAGCGAGATAAGGCCGCGAATTCTTCATTCCAAATTCGGCAATTTTTACGGTAAAATGAGGCAAAATGTCACAATTTCTCTTACGATTCCGATGATAGCCGAACGCGAGCTCCAAATTTGAAAATATGGCATCAATTTTTCACTCGATATGGGCAGTGGAAGATTTTTCAGGCCTTCCAAGTGCTCGATTAAGAATCTACAGGAGATTCCGAATCTCTAGAGACCACATACGGTTCACGAATCCAAAGAAAAACACCTCAAATATGCGTTTCAAAATCGGCATTTTCCAGTCCATTTTCGCGCGAATTCATTGCCCTCTCCGAACTCCGACCCAACTTATGATACTCTATGTTAAAATCCGACACACTTAATTTATTCAAGGAAAAACGGCTATGCACTCTGTTCATGAATACACGTTCAGACCTTTTTCGAATAATTTTTATTTTACCTTTGTAAAATTGATGGTGTTGAAACGATATTCTTTGGGTTTATTTTTTATGGAAAAATTATTTTCGATTCATATACGGGCTGTGCATATTGGAAGCACTGACTTTCACCAGAGTCTTTCTTCGAGAGTTTTTCCTTCTGCATTTTTTATGGAAAAAGCACCCACTGCGAATCGATTATATAGTGGGTGTCCTACATGCAAGTGTTCATGTTTTTTTCGCATATCGGATCTAATTTCGATAAAATGTCATACAGGGTGTGCGAATTACAATGAATTTGCGATCATGTGATATACAGGGTGTGCAATTTACAAGTTATTTTGCTGATTTCGATAAAATGTCATACAGAAGGTGCAATTTACAATGAGTTTACGATCGGGTGATATACGGGGTGTGCAATTTACAAGTACTTTTGTTTTTTTGCGCGTTTTCGGTTTTTTTGTGTTTCTCTGGGGTGTGTCGCGTGACTTCGTGTTTTTTCGCGCGCTTTCAAGTTATATGTATTATTTCGGGTTTTTTTTAAGTTCCTTTGGATTTTTTGTGTTACTTGGGGTTCTTTCGTGTTCTCTCGCGTTGTTTCGTGTAACTTCGGTTTCTTTCGTGTTTCTTCGGATTCATCCGTGTTTTTTTGCGTTTCTTCGTGTTTTTTCCAGTACTTTCATGTTTATTGGCTTTCAACGGGTTTTTTGACATGTTTCGTGTTTCTGTGCGCTTCATTGATGTATGGGCCCTATTGATCTGTGGTCTATATTGATCTATGGTCTATATTGATCTATGGTCCATTATGATCTATGGTCTATATTGATCCATGGGCTGATTTCGCGATCGATTGATATACAGGGCGTGCAATTTAAAAGTTTTTTCATTATTTTTTTGCACGCTTTCGGTTTTTTGTGTGCTCCCTCGGGGTTTCAAACTTTCCTTCGAGTTTTTTTGCGCGCTTTCGTTGATTTTGTGCTCCCTCGGGGTTTTTGTGTTCCTTTGGATTTTTTTCGTTCTTTCGTGTTACTTTGGGTTCTATCATGTTTTTTCGCGTTTTTTCGTATTTGGTCGGGTTCTTTCTTGGTGGAATGCACTGAACTTGAAACGATACAGTTATAAACGATATTCTTTCGGTTTGTTTTTTATGATGAAAGCACCCACTGCGAATCAATTATATACGGGGTGTCCCATATGCATTTTTCTTCAGGTTTTCTCGCGAATGAAAGCTGATTTCGG
Source organism: Micraspis discolor (assembly GCA_030674115.1). NCBI lineage: Eukaryota > Metazoa > Arthropoda > Insecta > Coleoptera > Coccinellidae > Micraspis > Micraspis discolor. The sequence continues at coordinate 24,395 of JARTUT010002422.1, forward strand.
TATAATGTCATACAGGGTGTGCGATTTACAATGAATTTGCGATCGGGTGATATACGGGGTGAGCACTTTACAAGTTCTTCTGTTTTTTTGCGCGCTCTCAAGTTTTTTGTGTTCCTTCGGGTTGTTTTACGGAAAAATTATTCTCGAAACATATACGGGGTGTTACACAAGAGCTCCATAGAATAATTTTGATACTTCCTTCGTGGTAATTACTGAACTCGAATAGATGGAGTAACAACGATATTCTCTTGTTTTTTTTTTTAAAGCTAATCAATTGTATACTGAGTGTCTCATATGCATTTCTCTTCAAGTTTTCTCGCGAATGGGAGCGGATTTCGATAAAATGTCATACAAGGTGTCCAATTTACAATGAGTTTACGATCGGGTGATATACGGGGTGTGCAATTTACAAGTACTTTTGTGTTTCGAGTTTTTTTCAGGTTCCATTAGATTTTTTGTGTTACTTGGTTTTCTTTCGTGTTTTCTCGCGTTGTTTCGTGTAATTTCGGTTTCTTTCGTGTAACTTCGGTTTCTTTCGTCTTTCTTCGGATTCTTCCGTGTTTTTCGCGTTTCTTCGTGTTTTTTTCAGTACTTTCATGTTTTTTCGCTTTCATCGGGTTTTTTGACGTGTTTAGTGTTTCTGCGCGCTTCATTGATGTATGGGCCATATTGATCTATGGTCTATATTGATCTATGGTCCATTATGATCTATGGTCTATATTGATCCATGGGCCAATTGAACTACTGGCCT
>JARTUT010001987.1:0-25132 GCA_030674115.1 Micraspis discolor
GTGGTTTTGGCTGCACGCTAATCCATAGACTTTCTTGAATAACTCAAAAACGATTCGATGTACGGAAATTCGGATGACAGTTTTCCAATCTCTGAGCTTGCACGCGATTTTTCGAAAGAAAAAAAAATTTCCCCACCACTTCGAAATTTTAGCTGCCCTTTCCGTTCGACCCAAAAGTACGCCTTTTTGCTTCATAAGACGCGTCCCAACGCAAAATTTAGGTCGGCCGAGCCATAATACCAAGCGTTCGCCAGTTCGCCGTACGCATGCGCGAAGATGTTTCTCTCTATAACTCTAGAACGAGAGCTCTGATCGAAAATTTATAAGAACAATTTGTCATCGAGTTGAAGAGTTCTATCAGGTGGTGATAACGATTTCAACTAAAAAAAAAAAAAAACGAAACAAAACTACGCCAAATATAATTTCAGAATTTTTGCTTATTTTTTCCAGAATGCCCTTACCAAGAAAAATCAATTCCACTATTTGACTTCCTGAAAAAATTTTTTCTTAAATCCATTGAATGCTGACAGCAGTGCTTTATCAAAATTTACGTAACTCTTGATGGAAAATGAACAGTCAAGTCAATTATGATTCGATAGAAGTCCAGGTAGGTTTCAAGAAATATAGAAATATCACAACGGATTTCAAAGGAGGTCAGTTTGGAATTGGACTTTTTATAGGACATAAAATTCTTAATTGGGATACAAATTTACTTTGAAGAGAGCTGAATACGCTATGAGAGGTTCCCACAGTGTTATAACGCTTTTTCGTGATTCAGTTCAATCTATTATGAACAGCATGATGACTTATAAAGTTGATAGGTTGTATGGGGAATCGGAGGTATGGACCTGATGATTATTTTTCAGCTCTAACATTCTGACCACCAGAATATATGAATATTCTGCAACGGGCCTCATAGAGCTATATTCATTTTCGATGTTCTAATGAGCAATCACCAAGCAACTACAGAAGATGAATGTATTCCAGATTTAGAATAAGATACAGTTATATACAAAGATGGATAGACATACGTCAAGTATTTCGACTTTGAGTAATATCCTGCCCATTTCTTATTCTACAAAAATGTGGCGAACGTTAGATCTATAAGGAGAAGAAACTATCCAATTTCTACGATAATACGTTACATTAATTATTCGAGTTTGAACATAATAATTTTGATGTGATGTTATGTACGAATCTGAGAATGTTAGCGTTCGAGTGAATTCTAAAGTAGAATAACTGCTGTTTATATTGTGAAGATTCCATAAAGTAACTTCTTGAGAATATTCGTGTATTTGACGTGTAGTGTCTGCTTCTTTGGAGAGTGAGAATACTTTTTATAATAGAAAATTTCCTCAGGCTGCTTCAAAGTATTTGACGGCATTTTAGGGAATTTATGGCAAACCAAGAATTCTTTTCAACGGTAAAGAATTTCGTTATGGAAAATTATAAGTCAAATCAGCGTTTTGATATTTATAGTTTCTACTGCATATACTGCCACTTAATATTCAACGCAGAAAACCCGAAAACACGATAATTAATCCAAAGTTTCTAGAAAAGGTCAGTAATTATAATGAAAATTTTTATGGGACATTCTGTATATGAAAAAATGAAAATGCTTCTGACAAATGAACCGGAACACGTGCAAAAATCACGAGATATTACAAATTAACGTCAGATTCTGAATGGACAGTTAATTATGAACACCCTGTATATAAAGAAATGAGGATTTATATATATGGTACACGCTCTTGACAAATGAACAAAATAAAAATGTAAAAATCACGACAGAATCCAAATTAACGTCAGTTATTGTTAGTGTAAGCCAAAAGTTCGAAAGAATATATATATATATATTGAATTGGCAGATTTCGCCAAGCGTCGCATTGTCTCACCCGTTATCGGGGAACATGAGCTGGATACTTTTCTAATAGATACGACCGACCTGTATACACGTCCGTACTCGGGGTGGTTTGAAAAGTGTTTTGAGGGGGTTGTCAACCCCTACGATCAACCCTAAGGTGGCACCCCCTGCTATCTCGGCCAAATGACGGTTTTCCGAAAAACTTTTAGGGTACAAACGATCGAACATCGAGTCTAAAATTTTTTGGTGGGGTTGACTACCCCACCCCTAATTTTTGGGATCCGTCAGGTCGAAGGAAATTTTTAAAATAGCTCCAAGGCATTTTCGCGACGAAAAAATCGAATAGACCGAATTTCAGAGTATCGGGGACTGCGCATGCGCCAAATTTGAGTTGGCTCTAGCGGCCATCGATGACGTCCGATCGAAAAATGTTGGGAGAGACTTCGGTCGTAAATTGAAAGATCTTCACTACGAGTATACAGGGTGGTCCAAAAAGTCACTTCAGGAAAAAGTCGATGGTTTCGGATTTTGTCGGGAAGTCTATGTCCGTCCCGGATTGGGGTTTGAAAAAAAAATTTTTGAACTCACCCCCACCCCCAACGGAAAAAAAAAATTTATACCTGTTCGAAAATTTTCGCATTTCTCGCGAAAATGTTGGGAACATTTTTGTTGCCAGGGTGATAGGAACATTTTTAGGGGTGGGGTTGAAACTACCCTAAAAAAGGGGTATCAACTATGCGAAATAGTTTTTTCAAAAATAAGACCCCAAAAAAACACCCACAGGCACTTGAAAAATTGATTGCAATAACCCGTTCGGCCGTATCTGTGGTGGTTTTGGCTGCACGCTAATCCATAGACTTTCTTGAATAACTCAAAAACGATTCGATGTACGGAAATTCGGATGACAGTTTTCCAATCTCTGAGCTTGCACGCGATTTTTCGAAAGAAAAAAAATTTTCCCCCACCACTTCGAAATTTTAGCTGCCCCTTCCGTTCGACCAAAAAGTACGCCTTTTGCTTCATAAGACGCGTCCCAACGCAAAATTTAGGTCGGCCGAGCCATAATACCAAGCGTTCGCCAGTTCGCCGTACGCATGCGCGAAGATGTTTCTCTCTATAACTCTAGAACGAGAGCTCTGATCGAAAATTTATAGGAACAATTTGTCATCAAGTTGAAGAGTTCTATCAGGTGGTGATAACGATTTCAACTAAAAAAAAACGAAACAAAACTTCGCCAAATATAATTTCAGAATTTTTTGCTTATTTTTTCCAGAATGCCCTTACCAAGAGAAAAATCAATTCCACTATTTGAATTCCGAAAAAAAAAAAAAAATAAGGGTGGAAATGAAAATTGCAAAATGGTGGAGGAGTCGGGAATTTTTTTCGGCTCGCATTTACTCGAAAATGGTAAGTTATATCGAGTTACACCATAGAACACTTTTTGTTGCTTTTTTTGAGAACTATACAAAAAAAAAATAGTGCCCGCATCTTCCATATTCACGAAGTTATAATTCCTGAACCTTTGAATGCAGACTGAAAGAGTGCTAAAAATTTATGAATTCGCTATAAGTGTTGCTTTTGTCGAAGGTATATAAGTATTTCATGAGCAATTATCGAATCTTTCATTTTTCATCTAAAAATACAAGGCATATAACAAAATCGCGTTTGGTGTCCCCATATCCCTATGTCCCTCTGTTTACTTGATTTTTTAAAACAACGCAATGTATTTTGGGGCTCTTATTCTGGTAGTAGATAAAGGGATTCAAAGGAATGGTTCATATGTATAATAACATCCCATTAAATACTGGTGATTTGATGCCAGGGATAATTTTTTTCTTAAATCCATTGAATGCTGACAGCAGTGCTTTATCAAAATTTACGTAACTCTTGATGGAAAATGAACAGTCAAGTCAATTATGATTCGATAGAAGTCCAGGTAGGTTTCAAGAAATATAGAAATATCACAACGGATTTCCGAGGTCAGTTTGGAATTGGACTTTTTTATAGGACATAAAATTCTTAATTGGGATACAAATTTACTTTGAAGAGAGCTGAATACGCTATGAGAGGTTCCCACAGTGTTATAACGCTTTTTCGTGATTCAGTTCAATCTATTATGAACAGCATGATGACTTATAAAGTTGATAGGTTGTATGGGGGAATCGGAGGTATGGACCTGATGATTATTTTTCAGCTCTAACATTCTGACCACCAGAATATATGAATATTCTGCAACGGGCCTCATAGAGCTATATTCATTTTCGATGTTCTAATGAGCAATCACCAAGCAACTACAGAAGATGAATGTATTCCAGATTTAGAATAAGATACAGTTATATACAAAGATGGATAGACATACGTCAAGTATTTCGACTTTGAGTAATATCCTGCCCATTTCTTATTCTACAAAAATGTGGCGAACGTTAGATCTATAAGGAGAAGAAACTATCCAATTTCTACGATAATACGTTACATTAATTATTCGAGTTTGAACATAATAATTTTGATGTGATGTTATGTACGAATCTGAGAATGTTAGCGTTCGAGTGAATTCTAAAGTAGAATAACTGCTGTTTATATTGTGAAGATTCCATAAAGTAAATTCTTGAGAATATTCGTGTATTTGACGTGTAGTGTCTGCTTCTTTGGAGAGTGAGAATATTTTTATAATAGAAAATTTCCTCAGGCTGCTTCAAAGTATTTGACGGCATTTTAGGGAAATTTATGGCAAACCAAGAATTCTTTTCAACGGTAAAGAATTTCGTTATGGAAAATTATAAGTCAAATCAGCGTTTTGATATTTATAGTTTCTACTGCATATACTGCCACTTAATATTCAACGCAGAAAACCCGAAAACACGCTAATTAATCCAAAGTTTCTAGAAAAGGTCAGTAATTATAATGAAAATTTTTATGGGACATTCTGTATATGAAAAAATGAAAATGCTTCTGACAAATGAACCGGAACACGTGCAAAAATCACGAGATATTACAAATTAACGTCAGATTCTGAATGGACAGTTAATTATGAACACCCTGTATATAAAGAAATGAGGATTTATATATATGGTACACGCTCTTGACAAATGAACAAAATAAAAATGTAAAAATCACGACAGAATCCAAATTAACGTCAGTTATTGTTAGTGTAAGCCAAAAGTTCGAAAGAATATATATATATATATTGAATTGGCAGATTTCGCCAAGCGTCGCATTGTCTCACCCGTTATCGGGGAACATGAGCTGGATACTTTTCTAATAGATACGACCGACCTGTATACACGTCCGTACTCGGGGTGGTTTGAAAAGTGTTTTGAGGGGGTTGTCAACCCCTACGATCAACCCCTAAGGTGGCCCCTGCTATCTCGGCCAAATGACGGTTTTCCGAAAAACTTTTAGGGGTACAAACGATCGAACATCGAGTCTAAAATTTTTTGGTGGGGTTGACTACCCCCACCCCTAATTTTGGGATCCGTCAGGTCGAAGGAAATTTTTTAAAATAGCTCCAAGGCATTTTCGCGACGAAAAAATCGAATAGACCGAATTTCAGAGTATCGGGGACTGCGCATGCGCCAAATTTGAGTTGGCTCTAGCGGCCATCGATGACGTCCGATCGAAAAATGTTGGGAGAGACTTCGGTCGTAAATTGAAAGATCTTCACTACGAGTATACAGGGTGGTCCAAAAAGTCACTTCAGGAAAAAGTCGATGGTTTCGGATTTTGTCGGGAAGTCTATGTCCGTCCCGGATTGGGGTTTGAAAAAAATTTTTGAACTCCCCCACCCCCAACGGAAAAAAAAAAAATTTATACCTGTTCGAAAAATTTTCGCATTTCTCGCGAAAATGTTGGGAACATTTTTTGTTGCCAGGGTGATAAGGAACATTTTTAGGGGTGGGGGTTGAAACTACCCCTAAAAAAGGGGGTATCAACTATGCGAAATGGTTTTTTTTCAAAAATAAGACCCCCCAAAAAACACCCACAGGCACTTGAAAAATTGATTGCAATAACCCGTTCGGCCGTATCTGTGGTGGTTTTGGCTGCACGCTAATCCATAGACTTTCTTGAATAACTCAAAAACGATTCGATGTACGGAAATTCGGATGACAGTTTTCCAATCTCTGAGCTTGCACGCGATTTTTCGAAAGAAAAAAATTTCCCCCACCACTTCGAAATTTTAGCTGCCCCTTCCGTTCGACCAAAAAGTACGCCTTTTGCTTCATAAGACGCGTCCCAACGCAAAATTTAGGTCGGCCGAGCCATAATACCAAGCGTTCGCCAGTTCGCCGTACGCATGCGCGAAGATGTTTCTCTCTATAACTCTAGAACGAGAGCTCTGATCGAAAATTTATTAGAACAATTTGTCATCAAGTTGAAGAGTTCTATCAGGTGGTGATAACGATTTCAACTAAAAAAAACGAAACAAAACTTCGCCAAATATAATTTCAGAATTTTTGCTTATTTTTTCCAGAAAGCCCTTACCAAGAAAAATCAATTCCACTATTTGAATTCCCGAAAAAAAAAAAAAAAAAAAATAAGGGTGGAAATGAAAATTGCAAAATGGTGGAGGAGTCGGGAATTTTTTCGGCTCGCATTTACTCGAAAATGGTAAGTTATATCGAGTTACACCATAGAACACTTTTTGTTGCTTTTTTTGAGAACTATACTAGAAAAAAATAGTGCCTGCATCTTCCATATTCACGAAGTTATAATTCCTGAACCTTTGAATGCAGACTGAAAGAGTGCTAAAAATTTATGAATTCGCTATAAGTGTTGCTTTTGTCGAAGGTATATAAGTATTTCATGAGCAATTATCGAATCTTTCATTTTTCATCTAAAAATACATGGCATATAACAAAATCGCGTTTGGTGTCCCCATATCCCTATGTCCCTCTGTTTACTTGATTTTTAAAACAACGCAATGTATTTTGGGGCTCTTATTCTGGTAGTAGATAAAGGGATTCAAAGGAATGGTTCATATGTATAATAACATCCCATTAAATACTGGTGATTTGATGCCAGGGATAATCCCAATATATTAAAAACAATAAGGAATATTTCTGTGGTAATCCACAGAAGGAGATCGAAAAACTTTGGGTCGGCGAGGGGTTCAGAAATGCGATATTTCGAGGTAGAAAGGGGAAGGCGATCTCGCGAGCGAAGCGAGCACCGTAAAGTTCATGAGACGGACTTTCGTTAGGTGCATTTCACATGCCTATACGACCACGCTCACATTTTTCAAAAAATTATCTAAAACACCGATTTCCCGGTTTTTCGCGAAAGATGGTCCGGTAAAATTGAAAAAGGCTTTTTCCACTGACGCGATCGGGAAAAGCCGTTTTCATATGTGTCTTCATCGAGAATCGGACCTTTGGATAAAGCTATTCATATCTTCCAATCGAAAGTAAAAATATTTTAAATTAATTGCTGAAAATAGCTTACTTCGGCTCAAACACAAATTTCCAGATCATCAGTCACGTCCGACGTTCACAGAACATTGTCACATATTTTCAATTACAATTTTAATCCATACTCCGTATAATATTTTGAAAATTCTTCAATTCAAACGATTCGTAAGAACCCTGGTGAGGTATATTCTTATAGTTTAACAGTCTACGATGTGTATTTTAAGAAATTCAAAAATTTACCCAGCATAGAATCAGTTTTACAATCCCTAGCAAATTCATTTCACCCCTGTCGATTCCTACTCTGAAATGACAATTGTCGTTGACATTCTAATCTTATGTATTGTAATCATACTTTTCTTTATGTATGATTGTAATCGTAACCAAACAATAAACTAATTCAAATGGATATTTCGCAGGTAGGGATTTGCATATAGCAGATGATATTTTATTCGGGTTGTACATTTCAATTTCCACTCCAGGAAGGAACATAGGAACGACCCTGTAAAATTCATCATGCCTTCAGAACAAAAAATCCTTCTTTCATCAATTATTTCATTACGTTCTTCCCACAATCAAGCAAAATAGTAACAGTAGTTGATCAAATATTTGCAATTCTTTTATTCCGGTTGGTTCTGCAAATTCCAAGAGAATTTAAATTTTGAATATGCAATTCAATATCTTTATCTATCAAACTTAGACTAGGTTAGATCTTTGAAATAAATATTCCTCTGATCATTAGGTAATCAATGCCAACTTCCATAATACTTCAATAAAGGGGTTCACCAAATTAATAACTTTTATTGGTGGTACATCTGAGATAGTGGTATTCCATAATTTCTGATATTTTAAGGACTAATCTACACTTCCATAAACACTAATTTTGTTTCACTCATTTAATTCTCACCATCATATAAGATTTTTTTATACTCAAGAGTCTGTTTCTATCATATTTTATATATTTCTATCCGCTAAAATGTCCCATTATACTTCAATTGAATGATAGATGACTGTTTGGTCTCTCCATCAAGTTTTTACAAATACAAGGATTAATATTGTCTCTAATATTTGTAAAAATGAAGGTCATTATAACTAACTATATTATACTATCTAATACTATCTAAGGTTTCTAAAAAAAATGAACCTACAAGGATAAATATGACTTCTTATATTCTGTAAAACTGAAGGTAATATTTCATTATTTACATTTAACTTTCTTACATATTAAATGAACTCTTAAATCATACAAATCCTCAATATGCATGAAAAATCCATTTACCTGGATTTGATGTTACTCACATACCTACTTTTCATAATTTATAGTCCTTGGATTTGCAGATAATCATTCATTCAGGTTATTTCAGTTGTCATTACAGAAAGAAACATAGCAAGGATCCTGTGAAATTAATTATGATCTTAAAAAGGGAATAATCTTTTTTTGCCATTAGACTCAGGCCAGGTTCCAGGCTTAGAATTCTGCCTTTGGCAGTTTACGTCATCACATTCTTCCCATAATCAAGCAAAACAGTTGCTCAAAGATTCCATCGCTTTGCAATTTTTTCAGACTGTTACACACATTTCATTATATACTCTTTCTGAAGTCACTAATTTTGTTTCACTCATGATTCTCACTATCACTTAAGATTTCCTCTTATTATTTCGATAATCTACATGCACAAAAAATTACTATGTGACCTTATCTATACTCTAAATGGCATCTTCAATCCTACAAAGCTTTACTATATATGAAAAAAAAAATAGTGTAGATAGCATATACTTTTTCATATATAATACCCTTGATAATTAAATGATCTTGCAACGATGCAAGCTAAAATTTTGTCAGAATCAAGTTACATGCTAATTCAACATCTGCAGATACTTTCCTGTTTATAGAATAAAATAGTTATTTAAACTCAAGTGTTCAAATAATCATTATCTATATAATAATTTATAATATTACAATTCAACTCCAAAAATATTATCTTCACTACTTCAATTTATACTTCATATCTTGCAGGTTTTCATCCTAATCAAAGTAAGATAATCTAATTTTCTATTGATATATCAAAATCATTGTTTTTTTTTGCATCTACTTCCATTATTCCATTCATGTCATGGGATGAAGATAATCTGAAATAATTTCAAATGAATGAAATTTCATGGCAGTATCCCAGAGACTACTTATAATTACTGAAGGTATGGTAAGTTTCCTTGAAAGCCACGAAGGATCATTTCTCCTCAAGAGTCACAACACAAAGACAGTTCTTCAATTCCTTTGTTCTAAAACATACATTTTGAATATGTTAGCATTAGATGAAAATAAAGCTTACCTGTTCCCTATGCATACGAGAACAACTGATGAAAATAATCATCATTATTCCGTACATTCAAAAACTACTTAATTCTTTTCCTTAAGAAATCGATTTTATAGAATCTGTCAAAAGCGATCATTGTTTTGATACTGATGACAGATCACGCCATAGAAGAGAGTAATTATCTACATCCCTTGCTATAAGTGAGGCGAATTTAAGAGAATGTACGGTTAAGTTTGTGCAAGTCGCGTTCCGTGTGAATATACAGGGGTAGGAAGAATATTTTTGTTTTCTTTGGCTGGCAATTACAATTTTCTATCTGAGAAACGGGTTTTCTCGAAAAATGTTCTGTTTATTATCACGAATTTCTATTCTTACTCCTCCAAATGGCATATTTTATGGTAAAGTTGCGGAAACCCTTAGTCATTAAAACGTAGTTAATATTATTTGCTTTTTTCACTCTCGCTTCTTTGAAATGTTGTGGCAAATTGAAATAACAACTTTTTTTTAGGAACACAGTGATTAATTTTTTTTTTTTTTTGTAAAATTGCTGAACTTTTGCTATCTCTCAATTCTCTTCAGCAAGAAAATATTGCTGTCGAAATTTTTCATTACTTTAAAGAGTATTTGTTGAATTATTTGTTATGAGTATTGCTCTCTGTGGATGCTTTACTTTTTTCGGTTTTATTCGCGTTTTTTCGAGATTTCTCTGCGTTTCTGCGGGTTTTGTTGAGGCTTTTTTTGTGCATTCAGATTTTTGCGTTTCCTGGGATTTTTCGAGTTCTTTCAGGGTTTGTTAAGTTTCTTCGAGATTTTTTGCGTGCTTTCAGGTTTCTTGCCGACCATCGGGTTTTTTGAGTTTCTTCGGGATTGTTTGCGTGCTTTCGGTTTTTTTGAGTTTTTCCGGGATATTTGGCGTGCTTTCAGTTTTTTTTGCATTTTTTCGGAATATTTTGCGTGCTTTCAGATTTTTACGTTTCTTCGGGGTTTAATATGTTCGTTTGAGTTTTTTTACGTTCTATGAGGTTTTATGGTTTCTTTACTGTTTCGTAGCACTCTTCAGTTTTTTTCGCTTCTTGTCGTGTTTTTGCTGAGTTTCGTGTTTTCGCGAGCTTCATTGATCTATGGGCTACATTGAGCTACCTGACAATGGTTCTACTGGCACATGGAACAACTAGCTTATGGATCTACTGGCTTATGGATCTATTGGTCCATAGATCTACTGGCGCTCTTTCGTGTTTTTTCGTGTTTCTTCGCGTTCTTTTGTGTTTCTTCGCTTTCTTCCGTGTTGCTTAGCGTTCTTTCGAGTTTCTTTGTCTTCAACGGGTTTCATTGCTGTGTTTCGTGTTTCTGTGCGCTTCATTGATCTATGGTCTATATTGATCTATGGGCTTATTGAACTACTGGCTTATGGATCTACTGGCCTATAGATCTACGGGCCTATGGATCTCCGGGCTTACTAGTTTTTTTCTTAAATCCATTGAATGCTGACAGCAGTGCTTTATCAAAATTTACGTAACTCTTGATGGAAAATGAACAGTCAAGTCAATTATGATTCGATAGAAGTCCAGGTAGGTTTCAAGAAATATAGAAATATCACAACGGATTTCCGAGGTCAGTTTGGAATTGGACTTTTTTATAGGACATAAAATTCTTAATTGGGATACAAATTTACTTTGAAGAGAGCTGAATACGCTATGAGAGGTTCCCACAGTGTTATAACGCTTTTTCGTGATTCAGTTCAATCTATTATGAACAGCATGATGACTTATAAAGTTGATAGGTTGTATGGGGGAATCAGAGGTATGGACCTGATGATTATTTTTCAGCTCTAACATTCTGACCACCAGAATATATGAATATTCTGCAACGGGCCTCATAGAGCTATATTCATTTTCGATGTTCTAATGAGCAATCACCAAGCAACTACAGAAGATGAATGTATTCCAGATTTAGAATAAGATACAGTTATATACAAAGATGGATAGACATACGTCAAGTATTTCGACTTTGAGTAATATCCTGCCCATTTCTTATTCTACAAAAATGTGGCGAACGTTAGATCTATAAGGAGAAGAAACTATCCAATTTCTACGATAATACGTTACATTAATTATTCGAGTTTGAACATAATAATTTTGATGTGATGTTATGTACGAATCTGAGAATGTTAGCGTTCGAGTGAATTCTAAAGTAGAATAACTGCTGTTTATATTGTGAAGATTCCATAAAGTAAATTCTTGAGAATATTCGTGTATTTGACGTGTAGTGTCTGCTTCTTTGGAGAGTGAGAATACTTTTTATAATAGAAAATTTCCTCAGGCTGCTTCAAAGTATTTGACGGCATTTTAGGAAATTTATGGCAAACCAAGAATTCTTTTCAACGGTAAAGAATTTCGTTATGGAAAATTATAAGTCAAATCAGCGTTTTGATATTTATAGTTTCTACTGCATATACTGCCACTTAATATTCAACGCAGAAAACCCGAAAACACGATAATTAATCCAAAGTTTCTAGAAAAGGTCAGTAATTATAATGAAAATTTTTATGGGACATTCTGTATATGAAAAAATGAAAATGCTTCTGACAAATGAACCGGAACACGTGCAAAAATCACGAGATATTACAAATTAACGTCAGATTCTGAATGGACAGTTAATTATGAACACCCTGTATATAAAGAAATGAGGATTTATATATATGGTACACGCTCTTGACAAATGAACAAAATAAAAATGTAAAAATCACGACAGAATCCAAATTAACGTCAGTTATTGTTAGTGTAAGCCAAAAGTTCGAAAGAATATATATATATATATATATATTGAATTGGCAGATTTCGCCAAGCGTCGCATTGTCTCACCCGTTATCGGGGAACATGAGCTGGATACTTTTCTAATAGATACGACCGACCTGTATACACGTCCGTACTCGGGGTGGTTTGAAAAGTGTTTTGAGGGGGGGTTGTCAACCCCTACGATCAACCCCTAAGGTGGCACCCCCTGCTATCTCGGCCAAATGACGGTTTTCCGAAAAACTTTTAGGGGTACAAACGATCGAACATCGAGTCTAAAATTTTTTGGTGGGGTTGACTACCCCACCCCTAATTTTTGGGATCCGTCAGGTCGAAGGAAATTTTTTAAAATAGCTCCAAGGCATTTTCGCGACGAAAAAATCGAATAGACCGAATTTCAGAGTATCGGGGACTGCGCATGCGCCAAATTTGAGTTGGCTCTAGCGGCCATCGATGACGTCCGATCGAAAAATGTTGGGAGAGACTTCGGTCGTAAATTGAAAGATCTTCACTACGAGTATACAGGGTGGTCCAAAAAAGTCACTTCAGGAAAAAAGTCGATGGTTTCGGATTTTGTCGGGAAGTCTATGTCCGTCCCGGATTGGGGTTTGAAAAAAATTTTGAACTCACCCTCACCCCTAACGGAAAAAAATTTATACCTGTTCGAAAAATTTTCGCATTTCTCGCGAAAATGTTGGGAACATTTTTTGTTGCCAGGGTGATAAGGAACATTTTTAGGGGTGGGGGTTGAAACTACACTAAAAAAGGGAATATCAACTATGCGAAATAGTTTTTTTCAGAAATAAGACCCCCCAAAAAACACCCACAGGCACTTGAAAAATTGATTGCAATAACCCGTTCGGCCGTATCTGTGGTGGTTTTGGCTGCACGCTAATCCATAGACTTTCTTGAATAACTCAAAAACGATTCGATGTACGGAAATTCGGATGACAGTTTTCCAATCTCTGAGCTTGCACGCGATTTTTCGAAAGAAAAAAAATTTCCCCCCACCACTTCGAAATTTTAGCTGCCCCTTCCGTTCGACCAAAAAGTACGCCTTTTGCTTCATAAGACGCGTCCCAACGCAAAATTTAGGTCGGCCGAGCCATAATACCAAGCGTTCGCCAGTTCGCCGTACGCATGCGCGAAGATGTTTCTCTCTATAACTCTAGAACGAGAGCTCTGATCGAAAATTTATAGGAACAATTTGTCATCAAGTTGAAGAGTTCTATCAGGTGGTGATAACGATTTCAACTAAAAAAAAAAAAACGAAACAAAACTTCGCCAAATATAATTTCAGAATTTTTTGCTTATTTTTTCCAGAATGCCCTTACCAAGAAAAATCAATTCCACTATTTGAATTCCCGAAAAAAAAAAAATAAGGGTGGAAATGAAAATTGCAAAATGGTGGAGGAGTCGGGAATTTTTTTCGGCTCGCATTTACTCGAAAATGGTAAGTTATATCGAGTTACACCATAGAACACTTTTTGTTGCTTTTTTGAGAACTATACTAGAAAAAAAAATAGTGCCTGCATCTTCCATATTCACGAAGTTATAATTCCTGAACCTTTGAATGCAGACTGAAAGAGTGCTAAAAATTTATGAATTCGCTATAAGTGTTGCTTTTGTCGAAGGTATATAAGTATTTCATGAGCAATTATCGAATCTTTCATTTTTCATCTAAAAATACAAGGCATATAACAAAATCGCGTTTGGTGTCCCCATATCCCTATGTCCCTCTGTTTACTTGATTTTTTAAAACAACGCAATGTATTTTGGGGCTCTTATTCTGGTAGTAGATAAGGGATTCAAAGGAATGGTTCATATGTATAATAACATCCCATTAAATACTGGTGATTTGATGCCAGGGATAATTTTTTTTCTTAAATCCATTGAATGCTGACAGCAGTGCTTTATCAAAATTTACGTAACTCTTGATGGAAAATGAACAGTCAAGTCAATTATGATTCGATAGAAGTCCAGATAGGTTTCAAGAAATATAGAAATATCACAACGGATTTCCGAGGTCAGTTTGGAATTGGACTTTTTATAGGACATAAAATTCTTAATTGGGATACAAATTTACTTTGAAGAGAGCTGAATACGCTATGAGAGGTTCCCACAGTGTTATAACGCTTTTTCGTGATTCAGTTCAATCTATTATGAACAGCATGATGACTTATAAAGTTGATAGGTTGTATGGGGAATCGGAGGTATGGACCTGATGATTATTTTTCAGCTCTAACATTCTGACCACCAGAATATATGAATATTCTGCAACGGGCCTCATAGAGCTATATTCATTTTCGATGTTCTAATGAGCAATCACCAAGCAACTACAGAAGATGAATGTATTCCAGATTTAGAATAAGATACAGTTATATACAAAGATGGATAGACATACGTCAAGTATTTCGACTTTGAGTAATATCCTGCCCATTTCTTATTCTACAAAAATGTGGCGAACGTTAGATCTATAAGGAGAAGAAACTATCCAATTTCTACGATAATACGTTACATTAATTATTCGAGTTTGAACATAATAATTTTGATGTGATGTTATGTACGAATCTGAGAATGTTAGCGTTCGAGTGAATTCTAAAGTAGAATAACTGCTGTTTATATTGTGAAGATTCCATAAAGTAAATTCTTGAGAATATTCGTGTATTTTACGTGTAGTGTCTGCTTCTTTGGAGAGTGAGAATATTTTTTATAATAGAAAATTTCCTCAGGCTGCTTCAAAGTATTTGACGGCATTTTAGGAAATTTATGGCAAACCAAGAATTCTTTTCAACGGTAAAGAATTTCGTTATGGAAAATTATAAGTCAAATCAGCGTTTTGATATTTATAGTTTCTACTGCATATACTGCCACTTAATATTCAACGCAGAAAACCCGAAAACACGCTAATTAATCCAAAGTTTCTAGAAAAGGTCAGTAATTATAATGAAAATTTTTATGGGACATTCTGTATATGAAAAAATGAAAATGCTTCTGACAAATGAACCGGAACACGTGCAAAAATCACGAGATATTACAAATTAACGTCAGATTCTGAATGGACAGTTAATTATGAACACCCTGTATATAAAGAAATGAGGATTTATATATATGGTACACGCTCTTGACAAATGAACAAAATAAAAATGTAAAAATCAAGACAGAATCCAAATTAACGTCAGTTATTGTTAGTGTAAGCCAAAAGTTCGAAAGAATATATATATATATATTGAATTGGCAGATTTCGCCAAGCGTCGCATTGTCTCACCCGTTATCGGGGAACATGAGCTGGATACTTTTCTAATAGATACGACCGACCTGTATACACGTCCGTACTCTGGGTGGTTTGAAAAGTGTTTTGAGGGGGTTGTCAACCCCTACGATCAACCCCTAAGGTGGCACCCCTGCTATCTCGGCCAAATGACGGTTTTCCGAAAAACTTTTAGGAGTACAAACGATCGAACATCAAGTCTAAAATTTTTGGTGGGGTTGACTACCCCACCCCTAATTTTTTGGGATCCGTCAGGTCGAAGGAATTTTTTAAAATAGCTCCAAGGCATTTTCGAGACGAAAAAATCGAATAGACCGAATTTCAGAGTATCGGGGACTGCGCATGCGCCAAATTTGAGTTGGCTCTAGCGGCCATCGATGACGTCCGATCGAAAATGTTGATAGAGACTTCGGTCGTAAATTGAAAGATCTTCACTACGAGTATACAGGGTGGTCCAAAAAGTCACTTCAGGAAAAAGTCGATGGTTTCGGATTTTGTCGGGAAGTCTATGTCCGTCCCGGATTGGGGTTTGAAAAAAAAATTTTTGAACTCACCCTCCACCCCCAACGGAAAAAAAAAAAAATTTATACCTGTTCGAAAAATTTTCGCATTTCTCGCGAAAATGTTGGGAACATTTTTGTTGCCAGGGTGATAAGGAACATTTTTAGGGGTGGGGTTGAAACTACCCCCTAAAAAGGGGTATCAACTATGCGAAATAGTTTTTTCAAAAATAAGACCCCCAAAAATCACCCACAGGCACTTGAAAAATTGATTGCAATAACCTGTTCGGCCGTATCTGTGGTGGTTTTGGCTGCACGCTAATCCATAGACTTTCTTGAATAACTCAAAAATGATTCGATATACGGAAATTCGGATGACAGTTTTTCAATCTCTGAGCTTGCACGCGATTTTTCGAAAGAAAAAATTTCCCCACCACTTCGAAATTTTAGCTGCCCCTTCCGTTCGACCAAAAGTACGCCTTTGCTTCATAAGACGCGTCCCAACGCAAAATTTAGGTCGGCCGAGCCATAATACCAAGCGTTCGCCAGTTCGCCGTACGCATGCGCGAAGATGTTTCTCTCTATAACTCTAGAACGAGAGCTCTGATCGAAAATTTATAGGAACAATTTGTCATCAAGTTGAAGAGTTCTATCAGGTGGTGATAACGATTTCAACTAAAAAAAAAAAAAAACGAAACAAAACTTCGCCAAATATAATTTCAGAATTTTTTGCTTATTTTTTCCAGAATGCCCTTACCAAGAAAAATCAATTCCACTATTTGAATTCCCGAAAAAAAAAAAAAAATAAGGGTGGAAATGAAAATTGCAAAATGGTGGAGGAGTCGGGAATTTTTTCGGCTCGCATTTACTCGAAAATGGTAAGTTATATCGAGTTACACCATAGAACACTTTTTGTTGCTTTTTTTGAGAACTATACTAGAAAAAAAATAGTGCCCGCATCTTCCATATTCACGAAGTTATAATTCCTGAACCTTTGAATGCAGACTGAAAGAGTGCTAAAAATTTATGAATTCGCTATAAGTGTTGCTTTTGTCGAAGGTATATAAGTATTTCATGAGCAATTATCGAATCTTTCATTTTTCATCTAAAAATACAAGGCATATAACAAAATCGCGTTTGGTGTCCCCATATCCCTATGTCCCTCTGTTTACTTGATTTTTAAAACAACGCAATGTATTTTGGGGCTCTTATTCTGGTAGTAGATAAAGGGATTCAAAGGAATGGTTCATATGTATAATAACATCCCATTAAATACTGGTGATTTGATGCCAGGGATAATCCCAATATATTAAAAACAATAAGGAATATTTCTGTGGTAATCCACAGAAGGAGATCGAAAAACTTTGGGTCGGCGAGGGGTTCAGAAATGCGATATTTCGAGGTAGAAAGGGGAAGGCGATCTCGCGAGCGAAGCGAGCACCGTAAAGTTCATGAGACGGACTTTCGTTAGGTGCATTTCACATGCCTATACGACCACGCTCACATTTTCAAAAAATTATCTAAAACACCGATTTCCCGGTTTTTCGCGAAAGATGGTCCGGTAAAATTGAAAAGGCTTTTTCCACTGACGCGATCGGGAAAAGCCGTTTTCATATGTGTCTTCATCGAGAATCGGACCTTTGGATAAAGCTATTCATATCTTCCAATCGAAAGTAAAAATATTTTAAATTAATTGCTGAAAATAGCTTACTTCGGCTCAAACACAAATTTCCAGATCATCAGTCACGTCCGACGTTCACAGAACATTGTCACATATTTTCAATTACAATTTTAATCCATACTCCGTATAATATTTTGAAAATTCTTCAATTCAAACGATTCGTAAGAACCCTGGTGAGGTATATTCTTATAGTTTAACAGTCTACGATGTGTATTTAAGAAATTCAAAAATTTACCCAGCATAGAATCAGTTTTACAATCCCTAGCAAATTCATTTCACCCCTGTCGATTCCTACTCTGAAATGACAATTGTCGTTGACATTCTAATCTTATGTATTGTAATCATACTTTTCTTTATGTATGATTGTAATCGTAACCAAACAATAAACTAATTCAAATGGATATTTCGCAGGTAGGGATTTGCATATAGCAGATGATATTTTATTCGGGTTGTACATTTCAATTTCCACTCCAGGAAGGAACATAGGAACGACCCTGTAAAATTCATCATGCCTTCAGAACAAAAAAATCCTTCTTTCACCATAAGATATATCCATCCACGCTAAGTATTCTGTCTTCATCAATTATTTCATTACGTTCTTCCCACAATCAAGCAAAATAGTAACAGTAGTTGATCAAATATTTGCAATTCTTTTATTCCGGTTGGTTCTGCAAATTCCAAGAGAATTTAAATTTTGAATATGCAATTCAATATCTTTATCTATCAAACTTAGACTAGGTTAGATCTTTGAAATAAATATTCCTCTGATCATTAGGTAATCAATGCCAACTTCCATAATACTTCAATAAAGGGGTTCACCAAATTAATAACTTTTATTGGTGGTACATCTGAGATAGTGGTATTCCATAATTTCTGATATTTTAAGGACTAATCTACACTTCCATAAACACTAATTTTGTTTCACTCATTTAATTCTCACCATCATATAAGATTTTTTTTTATACTCAAGAGTCTGTTTCTATCATATTTTATATATTTCTATCCGCTAAAATGTCTCATTATACTTCAATTGAATGATAGATGACTGTTTGGTCTCTCCATCAAGTTTTTACAAATACAAGGATTAATATTGTCTCTAATATTTGTAAAAATGAAGGTCATTATAACTAACTATATTATACTATCTAATACTATCTAAGGTTTCTAAAAAAATGAACCTACAAGGATAAATATGACTTCTTATATTCTGTAAAACTGAAGGTAATATTTCATTATTTACATTTAACTTTCTTACATATTAAATGAACTCTTAAATCATACAAATCCTCAATATGCATGAAAAATCCATTTACCTGGATTTGATGTTACTCACATACCTACTTTTCATAATTTATAGTCCTTGGATTTGCAGATAATCATTCATTCAGGTTATTTCAGTTGTCATTACAGAAAGAAACATAGCAAGGATCCTGTGAAATTAATTATGATCTTAAAAAAGGGAATAATCTTTTTTTTGCCATTAGACTCAGGCCAGGTTCCAGGCTTAGAATTCTGCCTTTGGCAGTTTACGTCATCACATTCTTCCCATAATCAAGCAAAACAGTTGCTCAAAGATTCCATCGCTTTGCAATTTTTTCAGACTGTTACACACATTTCATTATATACTCTTTCTGAAGTCACTAATTTTGTTTCACTCATGATTCTCACTATCACTTAAGATTTCCTCTTATTATTTCGATAATCTACATGCACAAAAAATTACTATGTGACCTTATCTATACTCTAAATGGCATCTTCAATCCTACAAAGCTTTACTATATATGAAAAAAAAATAGTGTAGATAGCATATACTTTTTCATATATAATACCCTTGACTAGTAAGCGGGTAGATCAATAGGCCCGTAGATCCATAGGCCCGTAGATCCATAGGCCAGTAGTTCAATTGGCCCATGGATCAATATAGACCATAGATCAATATAGACCGCAGATCAATAGGCCCATACATCAATGAAGCGCGCAGAAACACGAAACACGTCAAATTACCCGTTGAAAGCGAAAAAGCTATAAAGAACTGGAAAAACACGGGAAACGCGAAAAAACACGAAGGAATCCGAAGAAACACGAAAGAAACCGAAGTTATACGAAAGAAACCGAAATTACACGAAACATCGCGAGAAAACACGAAAGAACACCAAGTAACACAAAAATCTAAAGGAACCTGAAAAAACCTGAAACACAAAAGTACTTGTAAATTGCACACCCTGTATATCACCCGACCGTAAACTTATTGTAAATAGCACACCCTGTATGACATTTTATCGAAATCCGCTCCCATTCGCGAGAAAACTTGAAGGAGAATGCATATGAGACACTCAGTATACAATTGATTAGCAGTGAAAGAAAAACCAAAAGAATATCGTTGTAACTCCATCTATTCGAGTTCAGTAATTACCACGAAGGAAGTATCAAAATTATTCTATGGAGCTCCTATGTAACACCCCGTATATGTTTCGAAGATAATTTTTCCGTAAAAACCCGAAGGAACACAAAAACTTGAAAAAAACTTGAGAACGCGCAAAAAAACAGAAGAATTTGTAAAGTGCTCACCCCGTATATCACCCGATCGCAAATTCATTGTAAATCGCACACCCTGTATGACATTTTACCGAAATTAGCTTTACACGTGAAAAACATGATGAAAATGCATATGGGACACCCAGTATATAATTGATTTGCAGTGGGTGCTTTCATCATAAGAAACAAACCGAAAGAATATCGTTTTAACTCTATCGTTTCAAGTTCGGTGCATTCCACGAAGAAAGAACCCGACGAAACACGGAAAACTTGAAAGAACCCGAAGTACCACGAATGAACGAAAATATCCAAAGGAACCGAAAAAACCCCGAAGGAGCACAAAATCACCGAAAGCGCGCAAAAACTCGAAGGAAAGCTTAAACCCCGAGGGAGCACAAAAAACCGAAAGCGTGCAAAAAATAATGAAAGAACTTTTAAATTGCACACCCTGTATATCAATCGATCGCGAAATCATTGTTAATGGCACACCCTGTATGGGATTTCATTGAATTGAGCTCCCTTACGCGGAAAAGCACAAAAGCTGGAGAAAACTCTGGTGAATGTCAGCGCTACTCAGATCTGACACCTGTATATGAATCGAATATATTTTATCGAATTAAGATCCAAAACTCCCCGAAACAACACAAAAACTCGAATTTGCGCAAAAATCAAATTAACTTGTAAATTGCACACCCCGTATATCACCCGATCGCAAATTCATTGTGAATCGCACACCCTGTATGACATTATACCGAAATCAGCTCCCATTCGCGAGAGAACTTGAAGAAAAATGCATATGGGACACCCTGTATATAATTGATTCGCAGTGGGTGCTTTCTTCATAAAAACAAACCGAAAGAATATCGTTTATAACTCTATCGTTTCGAGTTCAGTGCATTCCACCAAGAAAGTAACCGACCAAACACGAAAAAACGCGGAAAACATGATAGAACCCTAAGTAACACGAAATCTCTCGAAGAAAGAATCTGGTGAAAATCAGTGCTTTCCATAAGCACAGCCTGTATAGCGATTTTTTCGAGATAGCACAGCCTGTATAGCGATTCATCGCGATCTGTGTGCATTCTTCAAGGACGAAAATGAATTAGCGCGAAAATAGAGCCTGAAATGACGATTTTCAAACGCATATTTGAGGTGTTTTTCTTGCGATTCGTGAACTGCGGTTGCTGTCTAGAGATTCGGAATCTCCTGTAGATTCTTAATAGAGCACTCGGAAGGCCTGAAAATCTTCGACCGCCCATATCGAGCGAAAAATTGATGCAGTATTTTCAAATTTGGAGCTCGCGTTCGGCTATCATCGGAATCGTATGAGAAACTATGACACTTCTGATCGAAATATCGAGTAAATTGCCGAATTTCGAATGAAGAATTCGCGGCCTTATATCGCTACTTGGATATGAAAATTGGTACCCAGAGATGGGAAATTTCACGTAGATTCGTTTTCTACCGATCGTGGGCGATTTGTATCGTTTTCGACCGGCACGGAGGAAAACGTAGATGTGGTTTTTGACGTTTCAGGGAAGTCGCGAGTCTAAAATTGCCGTTTTATATGCATATTTTTCGTATAGATTTCGAGGGGCTCCGCGGCTGAGCTCGTAGCCACGCATGGGGACGTTCCTCGTCCAGAAAAAGCGACCCCCTCCCCGCGAGATGCTCCGGCTTCGTAGGAGCATTTTCGCCCGTTTTTCGCCTTTGGGCGATTTCGCGAAAATGGCCGATTTCGCGATTTTCGTTTGAAAATTTCGGGCACTTTAAGAGCGCCCGCGGGTTTTTCTTGGTCGCTTCTCCTAGAAGAGGATACGCCTTTCGATCTGTTTTAAGATTCTCTCTCGAGCGGCCCCCCAGGCTGCTCTGAAAGCTACGCTTTCCGGGTCCCTGACGGGACCATTTTCGATTTTTTCTCTGGTCCCTGATCTTATTACTTTATTATATAGATAATTAAATGATCTTGCAACGATGCAAGCTAAAATCTTGTCAGAATCAAGTTACATGCTAATTCAACATCTGCAGATACTTTCCTGTTTATAGAATAAAATAGTTATTTAAACTCAAGTGTTCAAATAATCATTATCTATATAATAATTTATAATATTACAATTCAACTCCAAAAATATTATCTTCACTACTTCAATTTATACTTCATATCTTGCAGGTTTTCATCCTAATCAAAGTAAGATAATCTAATTTTCTATTGATATATCAAAATCATTGTTTTTTTTTGCATCTACTTCCATTATTTCATTCATGTCATGGGATGAAGATAATCTGAAATAATTTCAAATGAATAAAATTTCATGGCAGTATCCCAGAGACTACTTATAATTACTGAAGGTATGGTAAGTTTCCTTGAAAGCCACGAAGGATCATTTCTCCTCAAGAGTCACAACACAAAGACAGTTCTTCAATTCCTTTGTTCTAAAACATACATTTTGAATATGTTAGCATTAGATGAAAATAAAGCTTACCTGTTCCTATGCATACGAGAACAACTGATGAAAATAATCATCATTATTCCGTACATTCAAAAACTACTTAATTCTTTTCCTTAAGAAATCGATTTTATAGAATCTGTCAAAAGCGATCATTGTTTTGATACTGATGACAGATCACGCCATAGAAGAGAGTAATTATCTACATCCCTTTGCTATAAGTGAGGCGAATTTAAGAGAATGTACGGTTAAGTTTGTGCAAGTCGCGTTCCGTGTGAATATACAGGGGTAGGAAGAATATTTTTGTTTTCTTTGGCTGGCAATTACAATTTTCTATCTGAGAAACGGGTTTTTCTCGAAAAATGTTCTGTTTATTATCACGAATTTCTATTCTTACTCCTCCAAATGGCATATTTTATGGTAAAGTTGCGGAAACCCTTAGTCATTAAAACGTAGTTAATATTATTTGTTTTTTTCACTCTCGCTTCTTTGAAATGTTGTGGCAAATTGAAATAACAACTTTTTTTTTAGGAACACAGTGATTAATTGTTTTTTTTTTTTTTTGTAAAATTGCTGAACTTTTGCTATCTCTCAATTCTCTTCAGCAAGAAAATATTGCTGTCGAAATTTTTCATTACTTTAAAGAGTATTTGTTGAATTATTTGTTATGAGTATTGCTCTCTGTGGATGCTTTACTTTTTCGGTTTTATTCGCGTTTTTTCGAGATTTCTCTGCGTTTCTGCGGGTTTTGTTGAGGCTTTTTTGTGCATTCAGATTTTTGCGTTTCCTGGGGATTTTTCTGAGTTCTTTCAGGGTTTGTTAAGTTTCTTCGAGATTTTTTGCGTGCTTTCAGGTTTCTTGCCGACCATCGGGTTTTTGAGTTTCTTCGGGATTGTTTGCGTGCTTTCGGTTTTGAGTTTTTCCGGGATATTTGGCGTGCTTTCAGTTTTTTTTTTTGCATTTTTCGGAATATTTTGCGTGCTTTCAGATTTTTTACGTTTCTTCGGGGTTTAATATGTTCGTTTGAGTTTTTTACGTTCTATGAGGTTTTATGGTTTCTTTACTGTTTCGTAGCACTCTTCAGTTTTTTTTCGCTTCTTGTCGTGTTTTTTTGCTGAGTTTTCGTGTTTTCGCGAGCTTCATTGATCTATGGGCTACATTGAGCTACCGGACAATGGTTCTACTGGCACATGGAACAACTAGCTTATGGATCTACTGGCTTATGGATCTATTGGTCCATAGATCTACTGGCGCTCTTTCGTGTTTTTCGTGTTTCTTCGCGTTCTTTTGTGTTTCTTCGCTTTCTTCCGTGTTGCTTAGCGTTCTTTCGAGTTTCTTTGTCTTCAACGGGTTTCATTGCTGTGTTTCGTGTTTCTGTGCGCTTCATTGATCTATGGTCTATATTGATCTATGGGCTTATTGAAGTACTGGCTTATGGATCTACTGGCCTATAGATCTACGGGCCTATGGATCTCCTGACTTACTAGTTTTTTTCTTAAATCCATTGAATGCTGACAGC
Organism: Micraspis discolor; assembly: GCA_030674115.1. Lineage (NCBI taxonomy): Eukaryota > Metazoa > Arthropoda > Insecta > Coleoptera > Coccinellidae > Micraspis > Micraspis discolor. The sequence continues at coordinate 24,327 of JARTUT010001987.1, forward strand.
AGTGCTTTATCAAAATTTACGTAACTCTTGATGGAAAATGAACAGTCAAGTCAATTATGATTCGATAGAAGTCCAGGTAGGTTTCAAGAAATATAGAAATATCACAACGGATTTCCGAGGTCAGTTTGAATTGGACTTTTTATAGGACATAAAATTCTTAATTGGGATACAAATTTACTTTGAAGAGAGCTGAATACGCTATGAGAGGTTCCCACAGTGTTATAACGCTTTTTCGTGATTCAGTTCAATCTATTATGAACAGCATGATGACTTATAAAGTTGATAGGTTGTATGGGGGGGAATCAGAGGTATGGACCTGATGATTATTTTTCAGCTCTAACATTCTGACCACCAAAATATATGAATATTCTGCAACGGGCCTCATAGAGCTATATTCATTTTCGATGTTCTAATGAGCAATCACCAAGCAACTACAGAAGATGAATGTATTCCAGATTTAGAATAAGATACAGTTATATACAAAGATGGATAGACATACGTCAAGTATTTCTGACTTTGAAAAATATCCTGCCCATTTCTTATTCTACAAAAATGTGGCGAACGTTAGATATATAAGGAGAAGAAACTATCCAATTTCTACGATAATACGTTACATTAATTATTCGAGTTTGAACATAATAATTTTGATGTGATGTTATGTACGAATCTGAGAATGTTAGCGTTCGAGTGAATTCTAAAAGTAGAATAACTGCTGTTTATATTGTGAAGATTCCATAAAGTAACTTCTTGAGAATATTCGTGTATTTGACGTGTAGTGTCTGCTTCTTTGGAGAGTGAGAATACTT
>JARTUT010000683.1:0-25110 GCA_030674115.1 Micraspis discolor
GAAAGCCTTTATGAGGATTCCCGATGACGGCGAACCCCTTCATACACTACTGGAAAAAATTGAAGGATTAAAAAAAAGTTCTAAATTCTGGCAATTTTCATGTAATAATAACTTCGGGAGAAGTAATCGAAGAAAAAATGGAAATAGAATAATTGTAGCTCCAACTGACTATTTTTTTGACTAGAACTTTGAAATTATCTAGCGTCAATGATTTTAACTAATCTTAAAAATTCTAGAGACAAAAAAATTGTCAAAATTTTTGTTGGTCTACTAGCGTGATTTTTTTTTCTTTTGAACTACCACTATAAGATTCAGATACCTTGTTCACTCAGCTTTATTTGTTTCGTTTCATAGAACTCGTAACGTCCATTTTTTACCGAGATATACATGTATAATGAAAAAAGATCCTTTCTCTTTGATTTTTGATATCTCAGCAACCAGTTATTGCACAGAAAGTTAAATATGGATTTAACAAACTTGAATGAAGATACTTCAACGCCTAGCCATTACTCCTTTGAAAAAATAAAGTCTATTTCGTCACATAAATTTGCAAATGCAACAAAAAAGGGCTATTGGTAGTTTTTTGGAGAATCAAGCACTGAAAACATCTAGGAAACCTAAAAAGTTGAGTGGCTTTTACAATTCAATATGGGCCCAAAAATTCTAAGAGAGCCAAATTAATCTTTTCAAGTTATATGTCTTATTCGAACGAATTTTGGAAAAATTAATAAATCTAGTTTTTTTGCTTTGAAAAGCTCATAATCTTCAAGAAAATGAGAAAAAATTTTTTTGAACATTCTCCTCATTTTTACAGAAAAGATAATTTTCAGTGCAAATGGATTAGTTTCGAAGAAATCAGTTTAATTAAGAGATTTTGAAAGAAAAATTTCGAAAGAAATTTTCGAAATTCACTGAGGGGTATTAGTTTTTCTTTTAATTTAATAAACGAGAGATCATTTAAGGTGGCGGAAACACGTTGAAAATTGATATGCATTAGTTTTCCATATTTCCTGGAGTTGTTTGAAAAAAACTTTTCTACAAAAATTTCCAAAAGAATTTTTTCTTGAAATTTTTTTACACCATTTTTTTGTCTTTTTTAAGAATCAAGCACTGACTGCAGTAAAAATGTAGAAAAAGCTCAGAATTTTTTTCCCATTGTGTTAAAGATTATGAGCTTTTCTGAGCTGAAATGGTTATCCTTTAATTTTCCCAACAATTCGATCTAGTGAAACAAAAGAATGGTTAAATGATTTATTTGGCTCTTTATAGGATTTTTGTGACCATATTGTAATGTGTAATGTATAATGGCACACTCGACATTATAGGTTTCCTCATTATTTTTAATCCAGAGCTTGATCTTCCAAAAAACTACAAATAGCTCTGTTTTGCAGCGTTTTCGAATCCATGGGACGAAAAGATAAAACTAATTTTACAAAAGAGAAATGGCCAAGTTATTTATGTTTCTGAAAGTCACCTTCAACTTTCTCGGCGATCTTTGATTGCTGAGATATAGAGAATTAAAGACAAAGAAATCCTTTTCCATTTGGAGACCGATATCTCGGCAAGAAATGGACGTATTAGGATCTATAAAAAAACACTCAATAACATTGAATAAACAAGGTATGCGGTCATTATAGTGGTTGACCAAAACAACATTCTTCCACGCTCGTAGACCCTAAAAAAACTATGAAAAATTCTAAAAATTTTGTTGCTCACTGTTGTTTTCATAATAATTCTAAAACTGCCAAGACAACAAAATTTTTAAATTCCAACCCAGCACTTGGAGGCACAATTTCATTTTTTATATTTTTTTTTACAAACATTTCTCTCGTCGAAGAAAGGTCAAGTAAAATATCACCGAAGAGCTTGGAATTTTTTTGATTTTCTCGAGTACTGTAGTTTGGGCTAAATTAATTATTGCCCCCCAAAAAAAAGTAGAAATAAAATTCCGCTCATCGAGCCACCATTGCCTTAATCTTGTCGCGAACTTCCTTAATTCAAATGACAAACCCACTTCGTGAAACCCTCACATAAAGTATCTAACGTTGACCTGAAAATCAAACCTCGACCTGTTTTTGGCGTTCTTGTTCTTTGAACAGAATGAGAGAGCTGAAATTTTCAGCTTAGGTTTGAGAATGAATATCTGGGATGACCACAAAAGGTGAAAATATAAATTGAAGATTCTCATAATTTGCCGAATCCGTTTAACTTTTCAATTGTAAGTTTGGAACATCTTAAATTGATTTATTTTTGTTCTTCCATTTCAGAGCCCTGATGAAGATTTTAAAATGAAGTCAAAACTAGTTGGCCTTCTCTCCAAAAAGTTAGTTCTGTGAACCTAAAAATCTGTGGCAAATCACCTGAAATCTGGTATGAGTACCATATTCGAGCAAGCAGTTTTGATGTAATGTGAATTCATTTTTCGAATTACATTTCCCGAATGCAATTTCTTCTTGTGGTGCAGTTCTATCATACAAATACATTGATGCCATTTTTATTTCCGACAAACTAATACTTACGCAGTTATGATCTTTCAAGGTATGAATTTAAAACTGTATTAGTAAGTACCGCAGCTATCAACAACATTACATAGCGTAAAACCAGACCCTCGCTTCTAGCCTTGAATTTCTAGTTCATTAACAGAGAGATCAACTTTTCAATCACATCATTATATGGGTTAAATTCAGTAGATATACTTGAAGATTCGAATAAATATCCTGAATAACTATCTTCTTGACTTGATAAAAAAAATTACTCACGTTTAAAATACATTTCATGCACATACCCCTTTGTATCGCCGATATACTATTTTGGCTACAAAGGCTCACAATTAAAAGAAAAATATATGATGCAGCGTAACTTTTTGTAAGTGTGATTAAAAAATTTTCACTACAAATCCTACAGGGTATATCAAGTTCAAGTGTCTAATAAACGTTTATGGATGGGAGATTGAATCTTATAACCTACGCTTTCGTATATGGAAACAATTACAATCTACTGCTAATGCAGGGTTTCCGAAAATAACTCAGAGGAGAAGGGTGGGGTTCTTTCTAAATACGTTGGATACATCAATGAATGCCAGACAAATTTTTCCTCTTTCGAAACCCCCAAGTGGACAATTATATGAAATACTAACTAATCCCAGTAGATATGTGTAATGTTCCAAATATACAGTTACATAACAAGGAAAAGAAAATAAACGATATTTCTAGGGTCTTATGAATCCAGAATATGTTGCTGATCGATGTTCAACGCTACAAATAATCAAAATATGTAAATCGTGATTTGAACAATAAATCTTCTCTGAACCAATAATTGAGACGCGTCGCATGAGCTCAGGAGCAGCAGGTATATATACATATATATTCAAAAAGATCAACTAGGTCTAAAACCACGTTCAATTCCGATTGAACAATTCCAAAATGTAAATCATAAAATATTACCTAACATTAGATTTGATCATGTAAAATCATTAGCATAAACATTTAATATTTCAAACCTTCCTAGTTCTTGAGGTGACCTTGTCCAATGGAACCTAGTATACGTTGGCTGTCTTGTATACTCCCATCTTCATCCCAATATCTCTAGATGCTCGTCCGTTTCCTTGTTCGAGTGCCCTGGTATACGTTGACCGTCTCATATACCACTCTCCGGACTCCCACGAGTTCGTTCTCAACTCAATAATTCTACATGCTCTCCCAATCAATTGTTCGAGTGCCCCGGTATATGCTGGCTGTCCCATATACCGCACTCCTCACTCCCACGACGTTCTCAATTCAACCTATCTACCTGCTCTTCGTTACTCGATATTCCCAGTATGGATATCTTGGCTATTCCATACACCACACTATCTAATCCAACTATCGTGTGTACGTCAATCCCAACAACATCCAAGAGCCAAATATGATCAGTTATCTCACACAATCTCAGGACGATATTCTATCTCATTACCATCATATAATATACAATTATGTACACAGAAAACATCTATAGGAATAAAGAATTCGATCCCATGTCTCTGTCTCTACCTACCCAAAATTTCTGGGGTTTCTTTCCTGGCGTTATCCTCTACTGAGACCCAGGAAAACGATGTAAAAACTCCCAACAATTGTGACGAAGGCTACGGAAAAGGGACAAATCGATTTCAGATTGGTTATTCACAATTAACCCCATTCATGGACATACCTGCCAAAAATGATGTGTTTCATCCTCTTACGAGCTTGATATCGACTAACTATTCTACCAACTATTTTCAGTATCACTTTTCAACGGTTTTCCAATCAAAATCCAATTAAGATGATTTCATATATCATATATAAAAATTGAGAAAAACTGTATCCACAATCATTCAGCCGGCCTTAATAACTCTAACTTCCTTTTTTTTTTGGTTTTCCGCCGAAAATGACAAAGACATAAGGGACATAGAATCGTGACAATGACATAACATATCCCCATAGCCCGAAGTGGCTACCTGATCCAGTGGCGGCGAGCGCACCCTTAGCCGCATTAAATTCACAAATATCACACTACACCAACGAAATGTTACAATTTGAAGATTGAGATTATGATGTTGTTCGGCATACTTTAAACAGCTGGAATATTCTCGATACTGGGGTAGTTCTGGTTATATGGGGTGCGAAATGAGTTTGTCAAACCATTTTTGACGTTATTCTTCACCTGAAAAAAATGTAATATTTTCCTGAATCTTTGAAATTTTTTAATATTTGGTTAAAAATTGCATCGATAGTATTCGGTAGAAATGATTTTGACCATATGTAGGCACGAAGACTCCCGAACGGTGGTGTGATTCTGAGAATTGAAAATGGTACGCTTGACGATTTGAATATATCGGCTTAATTTGTAATTCGGTCAATTCGGTTCAGTATTTTCGATGTGTCGAAGCAAACATTTTTCGAAGGACTATCTTCGAATCAAATATTTTTGAGTTTTTCCACGAACACCTTATACTATACTATAAGGCTTATAGGCAAGTGAACTTGCCTGTGTTTTGCACAAGAAAAGCGGTGATATCATAGTGATTACGTGATTACACGTATATGAGTGAACCTTTTCATATAGGGAAACAATAACTATATTCTTATGAGTAGAGTTTGCTGTTTCCGACATGTCAAAGATCTCAAAAACTAACCAAAATTATTGTAGACTCAAGATATTAGCTTTGAACAATAATCGAATATAATTACTGTTTCTTTACAAATTCTTAAAACAACCATATGGATCAACGATTCAAGGCGATTGCCTATTAGGCGCTCATGATAAACTATTCGGAATTTTAACCTGAAACATGGGGATTCAGCTTTGAGATTACGATATTCCTCCCTGAAATATTTCAGATCTCTACAGCTCCCATTGATACCGTAAACAAACTTTCGCTGCTTCTTTCAAACTGCAACCTGTATGATATGGCATCATTAGTTTAGAATCTAAACTGATGGATTTGATCTGTTCAAATTTATGATTTCCTCATAATATTTAGTGTTATTCTCATTTATAATATATACAGTGATATGAAAGTATGTGTTTACAGTGTTGAATATTCTAAATGTTGTATTAAGTTTTTTTTTTGTGAATACATCACAACACAATACATCATTTAGAATAGTCAACCCTGTAAACTCCTACTTTCATATCACTGTATATGGTATAGATGAGAATAACACTTAATATTATGAGGAAATCATAAATTTGGACAGATCAAATCCATCACAACTCAAGATTTTCAAATGAGATGTTTAATTATTTCACTCAATGTTATAGCACTGATGTGAAGTCATATTGCTTTGAGCTACTTATGAGTAAATATTCAAACCATAACAAATTTATAAGCATTCTGATCAAGTGAACAATAGTCTTTTTCCCGTACTATGGGAAAATGTGATGCAAATATGAACGCCTAATGAATGTACAAACTTGTATCTCAAATTAAAAATAACTACTCATAATTTTCCCCAAGTTTTGTTCGAAGCTATAATTCCCTTCTCCTAAAAACTTACGTCAGTGCTTTTCTGAATTTTGACAACGTATATTATTTCAGCCATCGAGATTGAATTCTATCACTATGATTTCCCGTTATGAAAAATTTTGATTAATATTACGCCAATTAACACTGATTAATGAGCCCGGTATTTGTCAATTGAATATCAATCTATGATGGCCAACATTCAAAGAAAATCTTCAGGACATGTCATTTCTCTTTTCTCTTGAGTAAATGAAAAAAGTGATCATATCTTTAGATGGAAAAAAGCCACGACAATGAAATTTGAGGATGAGTAAGATATCGATCACCTCAATATATTCACGAATTTTTATTGAAATCCAAAAAATGTATTATCAGAGTGTGAGTAATAAAAAAAATTTTTTTGGGAATTTTTTAAGAATTTCCTAACGTGATGGTTTCTACGAAATTTTGCGAGCCGTTTTGTTTCAGCCTCCCTCAACGATATTTCGAGTATGATCGGATGGATATTCTAGTAGTTATTGAAGAAACAAAATTTCAGATGCTCATAACTACTGAATCAACGACTGATTCAGCCCAATAACGAACTTGGCCGAGATATTTGGACAATTAACCTATTCTGAAAATATGAAAACTCTAGCTCATCTCTTTTGGATGCTAGAGAAGATACGACAGGCAGACTCAACTTTCACCACGGATTCTTCATCGGAGAGTCGAGCCCAATTGATTGATCCCATTTTCGGTTCGATATTCTAAAATTACAGACATTTGGGCAAAATGATAGGCACTCTGTTCGGGTGAACAAGAGCGCCAATAAAAGAAAAATTATCTAACCACCCTCTATACTTAGATGTAATACATCAAAAATTATTGAATAAGCGAAATTCGCAATTTCTAATTAAGTGAAAGTAGTCTGTGATTTCCGAAAGCGACAAAAGAACCTGAAATTCAGTGTTACGATAAGTGAATTTGACATTTAGGGAATTTTATTAATTGTACAGGGTTTTGCTTAAATAACCCCTTCTCCTTGTTTGCGTTGAATTGACTGAAATACTAATAATATAGGTTATATTTTGAAAATCTTGTGTAATTATGGAATTTAGTAGTCCAAGTACATCATCTCATGAACCAACAGTATATTCAAGGGCTAAACCACACCCACTTCTATAATACCGAATATTTATGGAATTTAATATTTTGAAGGAAAAAGTGTGGGTCCACCTCTTCACAATTTTTTTCACATAACTCGAATGCAATTGGGTTTTAGCCCAAGTTATGACATATAACTGAAATCTTTATCTAATGAATTATCTTGATCTATTTAATAATCTATTAATCTATTTGATAATTCAATAAAAAAGTTATTATCATTCCGATATCAACGGAAGCTGTATAGGTCTGAAAATATTGTATAGATGAAGATAAAGTACTAAATATTCAACGTTTCACCGCTAAATTCTGCTTAATTTTCCATACATAAAAAACATTGCCGTGAATTTCCCTGTATAAAAACTTTCAATATACTCAGTACTTATAATTGATGCATATAAACTGATTAACTACTTCGAGTTATTTATTTCCTAGATTGTTGGAACGACAGATTTTACCATTACATAAATACACAGGGATTCACGGCAAGCACTGGAAATACCGGATTTTTCAACTTTAATTCACGATAGTAGGTTTTTCCAAGATCGGATTTCAGGGAAATGGAATAATCAATTCATGGATTTATAATTCGGACAACAGTTTATCCTACAGGTATCCCAGAGTGTATTATGGATAGAAATTCCAAATTTCTTGTTTGAATGAGAATACTAGCATTGAAAACAATACTGCTCGTCAAGAAGGATATAAACAGGAATAACGTCGAATGCAGAAAAATAGATCACCCATTATTTCAAGACTAATTTCGTTGATATGTTGAAATTTCATCTTCGAATTTGTCGTTTTGTATGCTTGTATATAAAACGAAAGCATTACAGATTTCCCCAAAAAGAACTCCATTTCGATGAGTTTTAAATGTGAATTAATGAAATCAATAAATAACGAGTTCAGATTCATTAATTTTTGTTTTCTGTGTAGTGTGGATTATCAGATTTCACTTGATGTATTAATGTTGAAATCACATGCCTAGTACATGGCTTAAGAATGTACTTCCTTTTTCTTCTGTCAGATACCCTATCAATTCAATAAATTGCGATAAGCAAGTTATTTTTTAAGGTTGAATCTAATGTATCAACCTTACCTGAAAGAAAAAATCAGTTGCTCTGTCCATATGAATTGTGGAATTCAGAACGTTTGCGATGCGTATTATTCTAAAGAAAAAATAAGTAACCTTGCCCAAATTTTTGATGTACAGAGTGAAATGTTTCAAATTCCCATGAAATAGCCTCCTGGGTAACTGAATAAAAACGAATATCGTATCAATACTGAATATTTCTTCTTTCATGGGATTGATAGTTCTGCCTGGAGGTGCGGAATTGTTCTTATCGCAAGAAGATTCCGCGAAATAAAGGGGGACACGATCTACTTTCCTTTACGTTACGCAAGTGTTACTTAATTAAGTTATGTACAGCCTCCGTGGATTCGGATATAATTCAATCATTATATCATCGAGTTAACTTGTTATAGCAAATGTAAGACCAAGTGTAGAGAACAGAAATAATGAGGGGGCATCGAAATGTAAAGATTTAAAAATTGACGTGTTCGTTCTGGGTTATGTTGTCGACGGAACAAGGATGATCAAAATTGATGCATGATGCAGGATTTCCTTATCGTAATTGCACCAAAATTTGCGAGAAATCTGTGTACTCAATACATTCCTCCGTGAAACTGCCATTACAATTGACATCAGCGTTCGTATTTTCATGAAGTTATCATGGATTAATCGTAACTCTTCATGAGTTATGTCTCGAAATAATGGATAAACGGGCATAATGTTCTCCTTTTTGCCTGCTTGTTCTAGTAGATTAACGTGCTATCGTTTGCCCAAATGTCCGTTATTTTCGAAGTCGAGTCGATTGGATGAGGAATCCAGGGTCCAACTTGAGTATGTCCGACCGACCAGCTTTCTGTCTTACGAAAAAGATGAACTTAAATTTTCATATTTTCAAAATAGATTAATCACTCCAAATATCTTGGTTAAATTCGTTATTGGGCCGAATCCGTCAAATGGTTCAAGAGTTGTGAGTATCTGGAATTTGATTTTCTTAATAACTACTAGAATATCTATCGGATCAAATTATAACTTGAAAGATATTTGAAAAAAAGTTGAAATAAATAGAGGAATCGTAGAAATCGACTTGTTACTGAATTCTTTGACTATTCCCAAAATAATTTGTTTGATACTCTATCCCTTATAGGATATCTGTCGAATTTTAACAAAATGTGTGCACATATGGACATTTATATATTTCATTATCCTAGTTTTCTTTCAGTGAGGTGATTGGAAATTTCGTGTCGTTTTGTTTCCGACCGCCACAAAGCGAGCCAGGTTTCGTCACGGAACGTAAATGTCAACTCAATTAATTAATATCAAGTTCAACTTCTGTGATTGCCTGCCCTTAATTAATTCAAAAAATAATAAAATCAGGTGTACGGAATCTACGACGATGAAATTTGAGAATATATAAGATATCGATAACGTCCATATATGCAGAAATTATGTTGAAATACGACAGATATCCTGTAAGGTATAAAGTATTCATAAAAATGATTTTGGGAATTGAAAAAAAAATGTAGCATATCGATTTCTACAAAATTTTGCAAACTTATTTGTTTCAACCTAATTGAAATAGCTTTTAAGTTACAATTTGATGCGATTGATATTCTAGGAATTATAGTGTAACATTTGACACTTTTTCTCTCGAAAAGAATAACAAATATCATTTTCAAAACTAACTACGACACTGGAGTCTGAATGACTCCGGATACAAAGACTTGGCCATTTAATGTGATCGTCTAGCAAGGGTAGGACTCTACGTTATGTTTACGTAATAATTCAAGTTCGGGATAATTGAGATCAGTGAAAATAATTGGAAAACAAAGATGGTGAATAAAACACAACACTTAGACCCAAACAATCAGCTATTTATTAAGGGTCTAAAAAAATATAAGGGAAAGCCTCAGGCAGAAAATCCCTCGTGTTAGGTGATGTTAGGGCACTTGTTTAAAACTAAATAGTCAATCAATAATAGCTAGCAAAGGCAAGTAAAACATTTCTGAGAAACTATAACAATACAAAACAGATAGTAATCATAATAATCAGAGCAACTTCCATCATACAAAGAGAATAATAAGCATGGTAAAGATGTCAACTTCAATAGTACAACAAGAATTAATAATCATTGCAAATATATACTCCAATTAGGCAACAAGGGTAATAATCATGGTAAATGTACACTTCAATAATGCAACAGGATAATAATCATGGCAAATGTGTAAACGACTAATTATAACCATCGTCATGGTCACGGCCCCAGGGTATGTGAGCCATAACTATAATATTGTATGAGCTAAGGAATTGGGAACACGGGGAAGGTCATGGAGTTCCAGCGGCGGCTCTGAAAAAATGACAGAAAGTTTAGCGGTTAATAAAAAAGGTATATTCTCTCATGCCTTATAGCACATGATGGTAACGGTTCCTGCCTTAAGGCGTTTGGAACCGGCCCTTCAAGGCTTTCGATCTAGGAACATAAGAAATCTCATACAACAGTATAGGAATGGTCCACAATCTCCCTAAATGAAATATCATGTAATACGAGCATATAGATAGATAGAAAGCAGTACAAGATCATAGCATAAGTAAACAACAAATTTTGATAGAATATACATCACGAGTAAATAATAAGTACCAGAATAACCAGAATGCATTATGGACATAAATGACAGAAACAGATATAGGTAAACGATAATACGCAATATAAATAATGAAAGCAGAGAATCTACATAATCAACCGAATGAAATATACATAACTACAACAAGAAGATACATCATAAGAAGAATAAGTTAACACAGTACGAAATATACACAACAATAACCGTGAATAGTAAGACAAGTACTTTACACAGTAAAATGACCAATTACAACAGTACGAAATATACATAATGATTACACGAGACAGGGGTAACTTAACAATTTTAACCTTCGATATAACACTATGGTGCTACGTACACTGGTTACATCCATTATTCCATATAATCCTGTTTAATCACAGGTCCAGAACCTCAGAACGATTGGCAGAAGATTGATCTGTTACCCTCCAGTAACACATTGTGGAAAGCTGAAAAATAAGGCATTCATTGTTATGGTAGACACCTGAACTCCAAGAGTTGTAATATCGGAGCCAATGGGATCACATGCTATAAGGGGTTCGTTTCTTATGGCACAAGTAGAATTATATAAAGTGAACAAAACATCACAAGAACAAACAAAACATGTGAAGAAAGGAAATAGTTATATGAAATTAAACAAAGCATTAGGTGAACAAAGGAAATAGTTATATGAAATTAAACAAAGCATTATGTGAACAAAGGAAATAGTTATTAGAAATTAAACGAAGCATTATATGAGCAAAGAATTACATTCACAAGACAACAGCATTAATGACAAAGGCCCAAACACCACCTAATACACCATGAAGTCAAATAATATTGCATAATATCAGTATTAATTTACAACCATAATAGAAAAATAATAAACTCACTGAACCATTCCAGTTCTCGATGCTATTTATCAACAAAGGTTAAAAAAATGGACAAGCAACTAATAACATTTGAAATATTCTCAATTTTACTTGCGAGATATATTCTAGGGTTACTCAACGTAAGATGGCTTCGTTATCGAACTCACACAAAGGCACTAACACTTCTTTTGGGTCTCTGTTACTTCTTTCACAACTCCACCGTTAATCACCACACCATCTTGGATTCCTTCCTTCCTCTCGTTCTCCCACTCGCGCAGGTCGACGCAAAGGCTTGCCAGTGCGGTACGTTCGTCTTTCATTTCTCCGATTCTAACCATAGAATTTGTTCTGACCATGAACTCTCCTTCGAGGTACGTGAGACCCAGTGGCGTTTCAACATAGGGTGAAATGAGACTACGATTTTTTTGTATTGAAAAAACCTAGGATGTTACAATAGAGGAAACCAAATTTCAGATGCTCATAACTTCTGATCCATTGGAGGGATTTGAGCCTGTAACGAACTCACCGAGATATCTGGACAGTTAACCTACTTTGGAAATATATAAACTCTAGCTCATCTCTTTTGGAGAAAAGAGAGTATACGACTGGACAGACGGAAATACTCAAGTTTAAATCTGTATGAACATCAATGAAATGGAGTTTTTGACATTGATCTTCATCAAATAACATCTACCATTCTTGGATATTGGGTTCAAAATCACTAGTTCTGATACCTTGAAATATGTTTAAATCGATGGAGTATAACCCTGTCCGTAAGCTTCACAGCAGCAATTCTCTTCAAATGGAAGCAAAACCATAAAGCTTCCCGCCAATTGAATTTATGCTGCACGAAAATGTATACAGGGTGTCAAAGTTTATTTCTTCGTTTGGTTTTTTCAATAAATTTGAATAAAGTGTTAAGAATTGAACAAAATGTGGTATACGAGGGATTTTGTATGATGCAGAATCAAAATATCCTTTTAGTTTTCTGAGATCTAATAGAGGGCGCCACATGCAAAATTCCTCTTCACTTGAAGCAACCCTCTAGAATTAAAGCAACCCTAACTTTTTTGCCTTGTACTGTATGTCATTCTGGACCAGGGGGTCGGAACTGGCCTACTACAAGGGTGGTCACGTTTTTCTTCAACGAACGGCAGAGACATCTTTAGTTATTCTCAAAGCTCGGATCGGTAAATTAGGAATTCTCAGTACCTAGTGATCGGTAAAAACGGATTTTATCGAATGGACTTTATGACGAATAAGAAACTATTCTTTGACGAGCATGAACTTTCATGTTATCTATGCCAACGCCATTTTTTTCTCCCATGTCGTGTTCTAGGTTTATTCCATACATAGACTACTTATTTTTTATTCAAAAAGTAGTGTTATTCAGCTAGAGAGGTATTCATTTTCAACTTATTCAATTTAATTTAATTGAAATGGTTTATTCTTGCTGTGTTCCCAATTGCTACAGTGATAGTAATGCCAAAAGGTATGTGTTGCATTCATATAAGTAGTGGTTTTGGATTAACTTATAACTCACTAAAAATGTACTGTGAATTGATATTTTCTGTAGCAATTTCATTTCGTGTAGTAATTTCTGATTAGTAAAAATTTGGGACAGTTTCTAACACTGTTTATCATTACACAAGTTGAGGGTGTTGGAAATGATTGGTTGAAAAGAATGGGAAAACCATGTCTTCATTCATCCTAGCGTTATTTGCATAAAGCATTTTCATATGGATTCTATAGACCCACATAGAAAGCTGAAAAGATTTGCTCTACCAACACTTCATTTGCCAAGTAATTCATTCTACTCCCTATGATTATCATTTTTGTAATTTCAATAATCTTTCAGATTATGTAAGCCGCCCCCATAATGATGACATATTTTTTCTACCTTCCTGAACTCCTGAAGAAACTTTGAGGCAACAAGGTATTTATATATAAGTGAACTGCTCATGGTCATTTATAGCTTTGGGTATTTCACCAATAGTGGGTTCTATAAAAATCGTTTATCAGAAGATTCCTAGAATACTTCAACGGATATGTGAGATTTACCGTTGAAACGCCAAATTCATGGAATTTCAGTTGATAAGTTTATTGATTTTGTCATTAAATCAATTCTGTACTTTTATAACAGAACTATTAATAAAATTTTATCGGGAAAAAAACAATAAGATCTTATGATCCAATAATGAAGATGGCATCCGAAAAAGTATCTAAAAGAAAAAGAAAATAGACTTCAAGAAATCGTTTCTGTCATAAAAGTATAAATCTAATGCATTTCATGCTTAAATTGATATATTTGTCACTTATATTCTAATTTATTCTTTTAATGTATTTTGCATAATTTGATGAGTAATTGTTGCATAATTATTGTTGGTTCGTTTATTCTTTCCCTCGATATTGAAATTTTTGTAAATTAATTATTTACTGCATTATACTCGTATATATATATTTAAAAAGTTTCTTTTTTGTTTATTTCCATTCATCCTCTAAAGATTAGTATGTTCTTCGATTTGAAGGGCAGATATATTTGAAATTACCTTAATTCTTTTAATCTGCTGCAAATTTTCACAATTTTCTGATCAAATGATATTTTTTTATTGAAATTGTGACAATCTTCAGCAGATTAAAATAATGGTCATTTCAAATGTATTTGTTTTAATATCCAATAAAAATATGGGATTCAACCTGCACTTGCGTGGAATCCTATGATAACTCATATAAAATGCATTAGAGGCCGCCACGAGACGAAACGTTGGGCGAATGGAATCTGTAATCAATTAGGGAATAACTAAAGATGGCGCTGTAAGTTGAGCTTTCGAAATCGGGACCAAAATTCATGCCAGAGTTGCCTATCTATGGGTAGTCTATGTTCTGGACTAGAAAAAACGATTTCTGTATCTTTTTCAAAAAAGTATGGCTGCCTAAATTTTTAATGTTTTATGGTTAATTAATCAGTCTGCTTCATTAATTAATTAATTAATTTCAATTATTGACGACTGTTGTCCTTATTATTGTATGTAGGATACTTTGGCACTTCTGGACAATTTGGGTGCACCATAACTTTTCGATGCAATTTTACCGGAAACCGTTGGTCCCAGCGACTTCAACAGCATATACCTCTTTGAGGGAAAAAATAAAGTAATCGTTTTTTTTCTCGTCCAGAATGACATTCAGTGTAAGGCAAAAGAGTTAGGGTTGATTCAAATGTGCAGTAATCCTGTTGGTGGCACCATCTATTAGTAATCTGGAAACTAATGGGATATTTGGATACAAGAGCTCCGCATACCACATTTTGTTCAATTCTTACCTCTTTGTCTAAAGTTATTAAAAAAATACCAAATAAAAAACTAAACTTCAACACCATGCATTTCTTAAAGAAAGCGGATTCGGATATATATCTATAAGACCTTTCTTTCATATTTTATGGCCAGTTATCGCGTGGCACTTTTTGTGGTACATTTTTCCGTGACATCTTGTATATGGTATTTCAAAGGATAAGTGTTTGTCTGTCCGAAATTCTAGTATTATGATGAAAGAAGACCTTGTCTACCGATAGATCAATCTTCCTGATTTTGTGGCCATATGCATTCAAGTGATTCAAGTAATTATATCATGCAGTTGTACAGTTTTGGGAAGAACAGGATTGTGGCTGGAATGAAACTAAGGGATAACTGTAGTTTGGTTAGTTTTAATTCAAGATATTTGTAATTTGGATTGAAGGATCATTCAATATATGTATAATTTCGATACAAGGGCATACTGATAATACAGGCTGTAATATACTGGTTTGGCGCGAATATGGTTTTGGAGTGCCCATATGGAACATACGTTCACAGCGTCATCTCTTACAAAACCTTTTAAACTAATTCCACCTACTGATATAAAATGATGCAACTCACCAAATTATGTATTTGTTATTAGAGTAATTGATTATGAATTATTCTCATTTGTAATAAATAAATAATACTCATCTTTATCGAACTGACAATTAATCTAGAACCCATTTAAAACAAGTGGCGATAACTTCTAGTTGTTGATCTTTCAAAAAGTCATTGGAGATGGCTCCTTTTTAATGTTTCTAACCGGCTGTAATGATCAATATAATAGTCCGGGCAAGGCACTTCTGCCACCGCATCGTCAATCTAACTGTATCTAATTGATTATTCCTAATTCAACCGCCGAACGGAAGTGTTCGAACAAGTTCAAGATCGTATTTTAATTCCGAGAAGAAGCCATGTGGGAAATACCGTTTGTAAGAGGACGGTCCCATGACGATTTGAATTCGAATTGAGTACTTGGTGTTAGAAAATGTCATGTAATAATGGATATTGATATGCATGGGATATGCGTTGTCGTTGTTAACAACAAATATCTCGAGGTTTTGAGAAGAATGTTAAGTAGCTGTAGGCGGAACTGCCATTTTCAAGCGAGTCTTGCAAACAACATAATAATCCGAATAATTCAATGATAATTGAAATTTCATAATGCAATTTCTCTTATGAAAGTGATGCAATAAAAACGTGTCGAACCACATTTTTTGAAATGAAATATTTCCATATACTCCAAATTTTAATCATGAATTCTATCAAATTCTGATCAATAATTCTACTCTGATTTCGATTTCAAAGTCCGCACTAGTAATCTAGCGATTTTCTAACGGTAACTTGAAATCCAAAGGAGTTCAAAATTCACACTCGAAATTGTGCAACATTCTGACTTGTAGATTGTCTGTAGTAATACTAAAGACTTGATATTACGGAGATCATTTTTTCGTAGAGAATTCTGAAAGCGTGTTGCTTTATAATAGCCTGGGGCCTAAGGCCGAGCACACGCTTGAATGATTGTCTACGACAAAATGTTGAGGAATTATTAAGACCTTAGAGATGTTCGATGAAATAATTTTTTACTTGATTTTGAACCTTATGGTTCATATTCATTCATTTTTAGTTTCCAAAACTACAATTATGAGAAGTACAATTGGTAAGTTTTGAATTGAAAGAAGAGTTTGCTGAAATTGACTGATTGTTAATTTATACTGAAGAAATTCTTAGCATGGAGTTGATTATTTCATCGTGGCATGTTTTATTGGATATCACATTGTATATAATTCTGTTGATTGGCGATGAATCATAATTTTTCTCAATCTTGATGATTATAGGCAAATAAATTGCACCGAAATTCATCATTACTGATCCTTCTAAAAAACTTCTGGGTTCTAATCTTCCAAGAAAAATTTGGACAGTTCTTGATCCTTTGAAAACAGGTCATGGTCGTACCAATAGCATGCTATTCAGATGGAACTCAGTTCCAAGCGCAATTAGGGCTATTCACGATGTTTCAGATTCTTTCTTGGAATGGTTTATAAAATTTTAAACAAATTTATTATGTACATTTTGTATTCAGTTCTTTTTTCTGATTTTGTATATTTATTTTCAGATTCGATATGTGTAACTTTGAGAAGCCTCTGTGATTATTACGTGAAGACCACTCTTGAAGAAGTCCCTCAAATATATTCAAGCTAATTTGCACACACAACAAAACTTATGCGGGGAGTCAGTTTTTTTTACTGGGGTTTCTTCCCTAGGCTTTTATATCATACACTGAATTGTATGGCACCCCAGCTAACACTTGTTATAAGCCAATAGTTCAAAAGAATATACAATTATATATATTTAGTTTCACCAACTTTCATCATTTTTACAGCATAATCTGTCAATAATTAGCCAAAACAAAGCAAATTTGTTCCAGCATTCAGCTCGTATTCTCCGGTCGCAAAAAACTGGGAAATATTTTACATACAATTTTTCGGTTTGGTTGAATTTTTATTTATTAGATGTAATATCACTAATTACATCGTTGAATGCATCACCAAATCTTCGCGACAGCTTTAAGACAGTTGCCCCTTTGACGTTCAATTAATTATCAGTCGAAAACTTTATGATTCTCTTTGTCGGAAACATCATACTGAAAACAACACTAAATTGGGAGTAGCAAAATGTTTATTTGATAGAGCAATAAATATTTGTTGCACTGAAGAAGACCAAAATGAAGAAATAAATAACATCTCGAAAACTCTTAGAAGCAATGGCTAACCCAAAAAGATATTAGAAAAAGCTAAACGAACAAGAGAAAGTCAACCTGAACCAACAGATATAAATCAGACCATTAAAACCGTAATTCCTTATGTAAAAGGTTTGTCGGAGAAAATGAGAAGAATTGAAATAGATACAACATAACGACTGCATTCAAAACTCAAGACACTATCAGAGCTAAACTTACAAAAAGTTAAGCCTAATAATGAGACACAAAGGACAAAGAACTGCATATATGAATTACCTTGCGAGTGCGGAAGATCTTACATCGGAGAAACTAAACGCCCTCTGAGTGTACGAATAAAAGAACATCAGAAGCTTCTACGAGTACTAGACTGCGACAAATCCAGGTTAGTCCAACATGCTGTAGATGAGAATCATCGTGTAAAATGGGATGAAGCATCAATAATATCCAAAGAAGAAAAACTTGCAAGAAGAAAAAATCAAAGAAGCAGCATTTATGAAAATAACACCAGATTCCATAAGTGCTCCATCTATAGATCTGCCAGAAGTTTGGACGCCGATAGTTCGATCCAACTTAAAAAGATCATCATATAACAGATGAGTATATAACATTGTTCATTTTTCTTTCATGACTTCTGTCATATTGACTTTTTGAAAATTGATAATTTTCAAAGGTTTTTACTTTTCCTCCTTGATAAAGATAGAAGATGTCTATCGAAACGTCGGAAAACATTACATCCACAATAGATGATGGTAATAGCCCAAATAATCATTCAATAGGATTTATGGTTGTAAACCATAAGCCATAGGTGAATTTCAAAACAGATAATTTCAGAGTAGTCAGTACATTTTCGTACAAAAATCCAATGAAAAATTTATAGTGTACCTACTAGTGACTTCTGGTACTATATCTTGGCAATTGATGTGAAATGTGACAGATTACTGACTTTGAGCTTGAATCGTACGTTATAATGTAATTTAGGCTAGTTCATGAAATGAAAAATATTAAACGTCTCCAAACCTCATATAGTCCTTAGCTTCTTTCAATAAGTACATGGTTGAAATTTGAAAATAACTGAAATATCAAGATTTATGGATCTTCAATAAATATCTCATGAGATATCAGTTATTTTAAAAACATATTTGGGAATATTTTTAAAATCTAGCGTTTCTGGCGTGACGATTTCCGCTTAATTTTGCAAATCTATTTATTTCGACCTCATTCAAACATCCTTAAAGTATCAAGACAGATATTCATGTAGCTCTTGAGGAAACCAAATTTCAGATGCTTATAACTGCTGAACCATTCGATGGATTTGCCCCTATAATGAATATTCTTTCGAAGTATACGGCCGGATGGTCATACTCAAGTTTGACCTTCATTAGGATGTCATCCCAATCGATTCAGACAATTATCGGCTATCTGGACAATATAATTTTTCATAACAGAAACTTTCCTTGCTCCAGACGGTGACCTCTGAGATAACAATTTCATATGACATGTGGATATCGAAGAGTGCCGTAAATATGTAGCTATTACTATTTCAATAACCGCAATGGACTTAATCATTTTATAGTGTAAATCGCCACTTATAAGAACCTTTGGAAGATATCTATATGACGATTCCATCCTAAATTACAGGTACATAGTTGCTTATTCGCGAAATTGTTTATGAATATACTTCTCAATTAAGTTGACATAAATCAAATCAGAAATCACTCATAAAACATCCTTTTAACAGTTACGCGAAGAAATCTATTCGATGAGTCATATGTTTCTAATGTCGACCTGCAAATATTGAAATCGTATGGAATATGCAAGATTGTTCGATTAATTGTCATTAGTAATTAGTAGTCATAAGTTTTTTTCCTGGAATGATAGGAATAGGAATATATGGCTATCAGTGAAAATAAAGCTAAAAGTTGAATTCCTTTCAGCAATCCATTTTTTTTAAGAATAAAATCTTTTTCAGAAATTTCGCGAATACTCATCTTATTTTCAACTGAAATTACAGAGAAAACTCTATACCAATTGTTGACTTATAGAGGCATATATTCACTCAAGGATTGTCCCAAATGCATACCCAACAATCTCAAGAGATTCAGGTTCAAAAGTGTTCTGAATGGAACCACTAAAACAATAGTCCGTTTCAAAGATTCAGGAGAATATATTATTTTTGCCTTGTCGAATGAGTACAAAGGATTTTAAATCCCATACAAATGATCCGGTTCAAGGTTCAAATAAGTTGCCCGAATTGCAAAAAGATGAACATCTGGATCACGTTATATAACGCAGCGAAAATACAAGAATGTCCACGTACAGTGAAGGTGCATCAATCCCGGATCCAGTATTTGTATGATTTTGCAGAGGAGTACATTTCAAGCTACACGACACACCTGAATTGAAGTATTAAATTATTCATATCCATAAAGCACTTACTAGAATTTTACAAAGCCCACTTACGCATTACTTGCATGTAATATTATAAATGTACACATTTCAGTTAAGCTCTACGTGTGGCAAATAATATTTTTACAGCATGAGCAGTAATGTCAATAACCTTCAACCAGAAAACCTCCCGATCTACAAGGTCGATTTGTTCCAAGAAAATTTAATTGTGGATTTCATGAAGGCATGAAAGTATCACTCACATCCTATGCCATAAGCACGCCATTAAAATAACTCTAACTTGAGAGACCATTTCACAAATAAGTGATATAACTTCTGATAAAATGATTGTGTCCATTCTTCTCATGTGATTTTTCTAAAAATGAATAATATTCACAATGTTTTTTTAAAATTTTTTCGAAGTAATTTAACTTGAATATTCCAGAAGATGGCACGGAAGCGTTAGATTCAATAATATCATTTCACGCCCATGTTCTTCTTATAGAATTAATAGAACAGCGTGCTTAGGCTTTACCTAATTGTCAGTAATTTTTTTATTAGTGTCATAATAAATTGGGTTCGACTTTGTATTGAAGAAACCAAGGTAAAACTTGAGAATGGTCGGCTGTTCGGCCGTTTACTCTCTATCATCCGAAGGAAATCCGCTAGAGTTCTCACATTTTCAGAATAGGTTTATTGCCCAAATTCAATTTCAATTTTCGATTAGCCTATTCTGTATCCTTCCAAGCTTGGATATAGGCCTTCCCCAACTGCCTCTAGCACTTCCTGTCTAGGGCTCTCCTGTCATCAAGCCTGCGTGCCTGACTATGTCATCTTTCCACCTCATCTTGATCTTCTGCCATTTCCCAATTTCCTCATTCCAACGTTTGTCCTGTATTCACTCATTATGTCCTGCCCATCTCTTAAGTGACGCTGCTCGTTCTATTGCGTCTACAACCTTCGTTCTCTCTCTTATCTATTCGTTGCGTTTTTTATCCCCGAGCGATATTCCAAGCATGCTGCTTTCCATAGCCCTCTGCGTTATGCGGATTACATCAAGGTTTGCTTTGGTGAAAGTCCACGTTTGAGCTCCGTATATCAGTACCGGTAGAATGCACTAATTTTGCTCTTAAGTGCATGGGAATTTCGCGGTTTCTCAGGACATAGGAGAGCTTACCGAATGCTGCCCATCCCAATCGAGTTCTCCTCGCAACTTCCACAGTCTGATTTTTCTTATTCGCTTGTAACGCCTGACCTAGGTATACATACTCAATTACCTGTTCTATCACTACTCCGTCTACTGTTATTGGGTGCTGTTCACTTGAACTGGTCATAATTTTTGTCTTTTTGATGTTCATTTTCAATCCTCTCGGGAGCGCTTTTGATGCAGTTCCTCGATCATTATTTGTAGTTCTCCCCAGTTGTAAGCAATCAGGAGTCTGTCATCAGCGTATCTTAGATGATTGAGGAATCTGCCATTGATCTTTATGCCCTGTTACTCCAGTTCAGAGATTTGAACAACTCCTCCAAGGCCATTGCGAAAATCTTGGTGAGATAGTATCCCTCTGCCTTACTTTCTTTTGATTGGTATGCACTTCGTCCTCAATTTGCCTTCGAGTTGGACTGTCATCGTTGCTTCCGAATAAATGTTGTTCAATAGGTTTTTGTACCTTGAATATCTCGGTAAAATTCGTTATTAGCGAAATCCATCTAATTGGAAAATTTGTGACTACAAAACCTAAGGTGTCAATTTGCAATATTTTCCAAAATATACGTATTACCACTTAAGCAAGTGGCATAGAATTTTTTTTTTATTTTTGCTAGAACTGGTATAATCTAGCATATTGCCCAGTAACCACTGGACGTTGAGTTACAGGACGCCTTGTTAGTATACTATATCTTGAAGGATTCAATAAAATATTAATAATTATTATTATTGATAATTATAATTATTGTTATCACACTTATCAGTTCATGCATAGATATAAATTATATCCATTTCCACTTCAACTAATTTGGAATGCTCGTTAGCAGTTAAGGCTCCTCTGAGAAACAAATATTTCTGAGATGTTACTTTTCGCAGTTTCAATAATTACTCTCAAATAGTTCAACAAGAGTGCCAAGAATATCTGATCTCACGTAAGTAGGTTACAGGATTATTTTTTATTGAAAGGACTCACTGATTATTCTTCAGATTTACTTATACCCTTTATATTTCCGGAAACAAGAAAATAAAGGAAATAAGTTTTAGATTATTCAATAGAGAATTGATGAGTTAATGAGGTATAAATAAAAAAAAATGCTAATTAAAGATGGAATAATTTCATTTTGCATTTATTCTATCTTCGTTTTTATTTCCAATAAAGTTTGAATTTTCTCACAATGAATGAAATTGATAATTTCAGTAAAATCGTTGTTGATATCAATAGCAAAATAATAAATAATATCACATCTATCAAAAATATTTATACCAAGGTAATTTCAACGAGGCAACTCTCAAGTGATCTGCTCCACCATTCCTCACAACGTAATCCACCCAAAAGGTAACTGTTTCTTTGGGAGTTATCGGTTTATCATGCATTATTCTAGAATACTTTTTTAGCAGCCAGAGAATAACTGAAAATAAAATATAGAAATTTGAGAATTTGATGTACTTTTAAATATTTGGAGAATAACTATTTCCAAGTTTGTGGAATAACTTGTCAAATGGTCATTGGGTCTATTCTAATTGTTGATGAAAATGTTTTGTAGTGGAACTCGTGTAGAATTACTATTTGCGCGATAACCACCATCTCTTCGGTTATTTTATTTGTTGTTAATTACGCTTTCATGGTTTTCCGAGTGACAAGAATTAACTTTGGTACTACGTACGAGGAACCACGTGGACTTACTAGGCCACCTGAGATTTCAGACACCAGGTAGTCCGGTCGATGGTGTTCTGAACCAGGAGAGTTTGTAGTAATTTCACAGTGATAATGAATCACTTGGCCCTATGGATACGTACTCCCGGACTCGGGAGACCCACGGAGTAAATATAAAATCTGACGAATATAGCCAGCCCTTAGCGTAATCTTCCAGCAATCAGCGCCAACAATACTCTACCGGGCCAAAAAGGTATCAGAAGGAGTAGTCCAGACCTTCCGAGGTTCTATACCTAGCACATTGGCGCTCTGTAACCAGAGCCAGACAAAGACACAACTTGGGTCACTCAACTTTATAGCACTCTATGAGTTTTCATAACTTTGAGCAAAAGAGAAACAAGAGGGTGCACTCTGTCAAATTAGTACTGAAAATTTTGTTCACGATTTCAAAGCGGAACCACAGAATCGCATAAAAACGATTCCTCCCTTGACTCAAAATCCCATAAGAGCAATGTAAATCGAGGCAACACCAATGAAGTCACATTTCGTTATCACGTGCAATAAGATAACCAATCGGTTCCTAGTTCCTGTAGCAAGAATCTAAACAGAAAAGGATTCTAATCGACATGAAGATGAATTAGGAAAATCATTTTTATTTATTAGGAAATATGAAAGCACTTTTTCATCATCACAAGTGTTTCTGAACGACTTCCTTCAGGAGGAACCAATACGCAATTTCGTGAGTAGCAATATTTCCACTGTTAATTTGTATTTTCATCATTTGCAATCTATTTTAATTTATTACTAAAATATCTTATAATTTAAAGCTACAACAATTCAACTGAGAAAATTGTAAAAGTTCACATCTTTTAAAATTTCAGGTCATTGCCATACAACTTTGAGGAAGAGTTCAATAACAGAACATTTATTTCCTGTGGAATATGCGAATATGTGTGAAGACCAGAGATAATTCATAAGAAACAAGAAAATATCATTTGACACAATGGACGAATTAAATAGTAAAGTTACCCACATATAGTTCAACTAATACTGCAGTTTTGTAAGCAAACGAATAAGAAATATCCTTTTTCAAAATCGTATGAGAAGAAGCAAGTTTTTTTAATTGATCTTATTATATGTGGATGAAAATTGTTTGATAAGCATTTCTTAAAAATTTTCAAGTATTTCCTAATACAAGAATGTAAGAATAATGTATAATATATTTTCATCAAAATTTTAATGGAACCATTATATTATGTTTGCAAGTTAGCAGTCCTTTGTTTATTGATGACAAACTTTCTTACGAAGAAGTTAATTCCTGTCTTATGAATTGTTTCACCAATTTCAAAGTTACACAAAATAAGCTGACGAATAATTGTAATCATAAAAGTTGTGAATTTTGCTGATCAAATTTTTACCAATTCCAGACAATAATTTCACTTTCATGTATTGGATGTCTAAATAATGGGCTAAAACAAGAGTGCGTTTTTTAACCCCGAGCGATATTCCAAGCATGCTGCTTTCCATAGCCCTCTGCGTTATGCGGATTACATCAAGGTTTGCTTTGGTGAAAGTCCACGTTTGAGCTCCGTATATCAGTACCGGTAGAATGCACTAATTTTGCTCTTAAGTGCATGGGAATTTCGCGGTTTCTCAGGACATAGGAGAGCTTACCGAATGCTGCCCATCCCAATCGAGTTCTCCTCGCAACTTCCACAGTCTGATTTTTCTTATTCGCTTGTAACGCCTGACCTAGGTATACATACTCAATTACCTGTTCTATCACTACTCCGTCTACTGTTATTGGGTGCTGTTCACTTGAACTGGTCATAATTTTTGTCTTTTTGATGTTCATTTTCAATCCTCTCGGGAGCGCTTTCTGATGCAGTTCCTCGATCATTATTTGTAGTTCTCCCAGTTGTAAGCAATCAGGAGTCTGTCATCAGCGTATCTTAGATGATTGAGGAATCTGCCATTGATCTTTATGCCCTGTTACTCCAGTTCAGAGATTTGAACAACTCCTCCAAGGCCATTGCGAAAATCTTGGTGAGATAGTATCCTCTGCCTTACTTCTCTTTTGATTGGTATGCACTTCGTCCTCAATTTGCCTTCGAGTTGGACTGTCATC
>JARTUT010000248.1:0-25081 GCA_030674115.1 Micraspis discolor
TGTAACCAGAGATATAGCTTTATCTTTGAGATATATATATTTCTATATCTATGATGCCAGGTAGACCACGGAAAACCAAGTGGAATTAAACGATGTGACATAGAAAAATGGTGCATGTGTCTATGGCAACGTCAGCCTCCATGTTTTGGGTTTGCAAGAATAGAATGTTGGCAGGAATATCAAAAGGTATTTCAAGCGACGAACCAAGAGTAACCGGTTATCTTTGGTCTTTTTGTGGTACATACCTTTTTGCATTCAAGCGGTTTGGGTTATAGATCCGTGACGTCATGAATTAACCTCAATTTGATCGAGAAATGTCAAATCAAACCAAAATCGTAACCCTGCTCTCGAGCAGGGTTACGATTTTGGTTATTAGAGCAAGTAGGGTTAGATGTGTATAAACATGAAAATAGTAAACAATGCAAGGACTTTGAATTATTTGGAAGTTGAAAAAACTGATCTTGGTAGAACCGAAAGACTATTGAATATTTCACAGAGATAATTAATAATCCAAACTACAGCAACACGAATTCTATTTAATGAAATGGAAGTTCAACTCAGGCAGGAACTAAGGCAATTTAAGATCAAATTAAAAATAATACGCTCTTCCTAAATTCACAGGTTCAAAAGAAACTTGAAGAAAGTGAGTAGATTGAAAGAACTCATCAAAAATGGGACCACAATACCCTGATATCAAATAAGAAGAATGTAGAGTGTTTCAACATAATAAAAAAACAGAGCAATTATGAAATACAGTTCTTGAAAGAAGGAAATACTCAGGATCTAATATAATCATGTGCTTCTGAATAATGTTGCTGAAAATCATGGAAATCGTAAATTACAGATCAGTAATACAAATGGTCTGTCAACTGAAGGTGCGTTGAAATGAAACTTATAAATCCAATGATTTTCTTGAATTTTAACATTGAAGGCTGTAGGTATTTGATCACAACTTAAATTTTAGGAAAACTCAAAAATAAAATTGGAAGCAGAAACTATACATTCAATGGAGAAAAAATTTCATTTCTATAAATCACCTAGGTAAAAAAATTATTTGGAAAACATTAGAAGCATTGTAGAATGTACAGATTGAGGTGCAGCTGCTAACATTGAATGCAGAGAGTACCTTAACCAGTCATCAACTGAAAGTACGTTGAAGTAACACAGAAAAACCATCTTTTCTTATTGAATTTGTTATAAAGATAATATTCAATTCTATTTCAAATTTCAGGATAAGTCTATAAGAGAAGAAATCAAAGGTTCAAAGAGAAAATGTCATTTGTGTGAAGCAATCTAGATTGATAATGATTTGAAAATTACAAGAAGAACCTGAAAATTATAGCCACAAGAAATCAATAAAAATCCATTGAGAATTCTGTTAATGAAACTATGAAAAGATAAATTTTCAGGTTGCTTCAAATTTATGTTATGTGTGCAATACTGAGAGTATCTGCAAAGCATCGTATCAATAGTTTGGGTGTTCTGAGAATGCACAATATGGTAGCAATTTTAAGGTAGATCATTAAATTGAAAAAGAACCAGTAGAAGTGACCAAATAACTCTATTTTTTTAAATTGAATAAACTGAAATATACAAATTCAAAATATTGTTTGTTAAAACCATCATGAGATTTGTCATTGCTGTTCCTAAGGTTAAGAGTATAAGAAGTTCCTTCATTGCCTTTTTGTGTTTGTTTCAAATTTTCATCAAGTATAATCTTGAAATAATGCAAAAATAGATTTAATTTCTAACTCTCAGAAAAAATTTGTCATTGACTTCAAAATTAAAACATTCCTCTTTGACTTAATTTTCTTCCTTTTTACTAGCTGTTAATATTGATATTTTTCATTTTAATCATTTCTTGTCATTTTTCTTCATTCCTAGTTACTCACAAAATAATTTTTTTATGATCATTTTTTACATGTATAGATATTATATGATTCTAATTTGGTATTTATTCCTTGTTAAATTTATTGTAGTTTCAGTAATTCCATTATAAGGATATATTGGCTAATAAAAAATTGCTTATAAAAATGTCTTTTTGATTATAATAAGCTTCAGGGAATGGGCCTTTTTATCTGAATCAGATAAATGCTCAGATAACGTGTTATGCAGATAACCTATGAGCATAAATAAACGCGAATCAAAGAATGACCTTGCGGATAAACAAACCCGAGCATTCAAGCGATAATTTCTGGTTATTCTTTCTGGATTTCGAAGGAATAACCAAGAAGAACCAGCAATAACCGCTGGATGGACCAAAATCATAACCTGGTTACTCTTGGTTCGTCGCTTGAAATACCTTCAAATATTCTGTAAATCAACTCGCACTTTCAACTACAATACAATATTTTTGAAGTTATTAACACAAGTACTCATTGAATGCCCTTCAACCAATTAATAGATGGTTTAAAAATAAAATTTAATTTTTACAGGAATTAATTTATTGAATTTAAATCTAATTATACAACTTATTATCAGATCTGAAATCAAATTACTGAAAATCACAGAATTAATATGTTTTTTGAGGTAATATTTTCGATTTGCTGTATTCTTTAAATTCGAGTGAATAGAATTCACTTTTCTATTCGCAGTCAAATCACAGAGGTGACATTTAAAATTTTTTAGGTTCAGAAGATTTACATAATTCTTAAGCTGAAGTGAAGTGCAATCACATTTGATTTCATGACTTGTTTTTATCTTGAAGCATTATCACAGAGATGACATTTGTGATTTTTTATTCAAATGAACGGCAGAAATGTGTCTATTCAGGTTCGATTCATTACTTGGACCGTAATTGCAGAGATGACATTTATGCATTTCCACATTTGAATGTATTGCATCAATGTGTCTAAGGAGGTTGCTCTTTGATTTGTTGCATAATCGCAGAGATGACATTTATGCTTCTTTATATTCAAATGGATGGCATCAATGTGGTTCTGCAGTGTGTCTACTCGATTTGTGGAAAATCATAGATGACATTCAAGATTCTTTGCTTTACGAATGAATTGCATCTATGTGTTTTCAAGGTTGCCTTCAAATTAGTAGCATAATCGCAGAGATGGCATTTCAGATTCTTCACATTCAAATGAATTGTATCGATATGGATTTGGAGTTGGCCTCTTCGAATTGTAGCATAATTGCAGAGATGACATTTGAGTTTCATCTCATCCAAATGAATAGCACCAATGTGGTTATGGAGATGGCTTTTGTGACTTGTACAGTAATCACAGAGATGGCATTTGTGATTCTTCAAATTTAAATGTAGAGCATCAATGTGTTTTTTGAGGTCACCTTTATTTTTTGTAGCATAATCGCATATATGACATTTGTGATTCTTTGCATTTGAATGAACTCCATTAATGTGTTTATTGAGGTTATCCTTTTCATTAGTAGTATAATCACAGAGATGGCAATTGAGATTCTTTCAGATTTAAAAATATTAATATCATTATGACCCTTCAAATTGGGATGAATGTGATTAATATGGTTCCTAAGTGAGGATTTATAACTCGTGAGCAAAATCACACAGATGACATTGGTGATTCTTCTTATTTGAATGAATGCTACTGATGTGTTTGTTAAGGTTACCTTTCATATTTGTAGCATAATCGCACAGATGACATTTATGAAACTTTGCTTCAACATGAACTCCCTCAATATGTTTATTGAGGATAGCCTTTGTACTGGTAGTATAATCACAGATATTCTTCACATTTATTATAGTTACATCATTGAGACGTTTCAAATTTGAATGAATGTATTTAATATGGTTTCTGAGTGAGCATATATATTTCGTAGCGAAATCACACAAATGACATTTGTGTTTCATCTCATCTAAATGGATTGTTTCGATGTGGATTTGCAATTGACTTTTTTGATTCATAGTGTAATCGCAGAAATAACATGTGTGACTCTTCAAATGTGGAATACCTTCTATATCAATTCCATGATTACTATTATTATCAGAAGTTTCTTTTTCCAGATAGTCAGCCTCAATACTGAAATGAAATGTAGATTTTATTCTCACATTCATTTATAATAGCACAAAAATATGTTACATACCTTCCAGATGTAATTTTGTCACCTTCATTATGATTAGTTACTTGATTAAATATTTCCTTTTCACTATATTGAGCGAGAAGGGATATACTATCAGATGGAGTTCTAGAAAAATCTTCTTTCTTTATCATTTGATAAGAGAAAGTTTCCGAAACCTCTATATGTTCGAGTTTGACTTCAGATTTAGCAAACATGGTTTCATTTTCTTTGCAGGCACTATGAAAAAAATTGATATTTTTGTGTGATAATTTGAATTTCATTTAAGAAAAAACTATTGATATTAATTCACTATTTTTACAAAACAGTTCTATTAAAAGAAACAAATCATACTATCTCATATGCAGTGTTACATACCTTTCAGACTTAATTCTGTCACCCTCATTATCATTTATCACTTGATTAAGTATTTCCTTGCCAGTAGACAGATCGACAAGGTCTGTACTATCAGATGGAGTACTGGAAAAATCTTCTGTCTTTATCATTTGATAGGAGAAAGTTTCAGAAACCTCTATATCTTCAAGTTTGACATCAAAATTGCCAAACATGGTTTCATTTTCTTTGCAGGCGCTATGAAAAAATTGATAACAAGATTTTAAAGAAGTAGAGAAATGATTTGATGATATTTGGAAAGCTAATTTGTCTTGAGATTGAGAGATGTCCACAGAAACGATTTTAAAGAAGTAGAGAAATGATTTGATGATATTTGGAAAGCTAATTTGTCTTGAGATTGAGAGATGTCCACAGAAACGTCGGTACAAAGAGCATTAAGAGAAAGTGGATATAGCCTAAGTAATAATTCAACATTTAATATTTTTGTGTGATAATTCGTATTCTTTTAAGGAGGAGCTATTAGTATGAATCGAAAAGAAAATAACAACAAACGTTTCAAAATTTTAAATAAAGACCAATTATTACTTATACAGATTGTTCAGAAATTTATCACAAAATAATGCAGTTTTAGCATGCATGTGTAAAAGGATATTAGGAATCAAGAGGAGACAAATTCTAGGTTTCTTCCACCCATATTTGACAAACTTATTGGATTGAAGAAATTACTCTATTCAAATTATAATTTTCATCAGTATGTGTAAAACGGAATTAACTGAAGATGGAGGAACATTCTTTATCTTATTTGTGGTAAAATTGGTCAAAAATACAAATGAATCAATTACACAAAGTGTTACATACTTCTATGCCTTGAAAAGATTTGTAAAAAGAGTTTACTCACATATATTCTGCACTATTATTATATTTCTTGAACATAGTACAGTATTCAATATTGCCTATTTTCCGTCGTCAAAGGAATATCATTAAAAGCAAATATGAAAAAGATTTTCTGAGACACTGTAATTATGAAATTCAGAATGTTTTAATCAGGCACTGTATTTGGTGATAATAATTTTAATGAATATGATAGTTCGTCAGTGGAAAATATATTTCTATCAAAAATAACCTAAATACAGGAAATAGAAAATAAATAGTTCTAACCACAGAACACTATATAACACCTTGAACAAGTCTCTGTATACGGCCATAGATAAATAAAAAGTATACGGCTCACTATGAGGAATGAAGATAGCTGATAATCGTTAAAAAAATTTATCAGCGTTGCCATGTCTCGTATATTGAAATCTTCAAATGATATAATTTTTCATTGCTAACTATTATTCGATCTTGATTCTCGAAATTAATAGAACGACATATTCCTAGTTTGCATGATTATGATACTAATATAAATCCTTTTATGAGACAACATATAATGTAATTTCACTCTAAATTAAGAAAAAACAAAAGTAACCAATGTAACAATTATGCAAGCAACAAAACATACTTGAAAACCCATATGGATTCCGTTCATTTGAAAAATCATAAATGCCACTATGTGAATACCAGAAGCAAACCCTCAATCAGCACAAACCAATTCTAAGCGAAAGACCGGTCATTGTTGGTCATCGTTTTGGTCGTTCTAGCGGTCATTTCATTGCATCTTGCGTTATAAACCAGGATCGCAAGAAAGATCAAAATCAGTATCCACTCCTTCTAAATTCTGCCATTATAGAAAAACATGTTTTAATGATTTGGGGTTCTGTGTATATTAGTGTTCTGTGGATTTGGGGCGTAAGCACAGAACACTATTAATGTCATAGATGTTTACTGTTTCTATTGGTTTCTATGGCCCAAGCATTTGACTCATTTGACATTTGTTATACCTCATTCGTAAAGATCTGGAATGGCTTATGCTTAAAATCAAAATATCGGGGATATCGAGGATATTTATTTATAATATAATGTACGTAATTGAATTTCATCCTTGATGAAAAATGAATATTGTATCTAATGAACTACTGAGCTTGGATGACTCGTAAGTGAAACCCAGATATCTAATTATTTTTATTATTATATTTGTGACAGTGTAGGATATCTTTTATCATTTATCTTTATCATTCAAAATTATTTCTCCATGAATAAACCATTTGTTCCTTCCACCAATTGTCTTCCCTGTGTGTCTTAAATTTAAGAAAGTTCTCCTCATTTCCTGATTCAAATTCGAGAATCTTATCATTTTGAAACCTGAGAGGTTTGTCAGCATATGCTCTCAACAAAGTATCTTTATCTGAATCTACTCCGCTGATTGCATGTGGTTTTCTTTAACTATTTTTTTAGTTGTAACCTCAAGGTTGAAGATGTAGATATTGTGGAAAATTTTACTGATCAAAATCTAATAATTGACAGAAAGCTACTCAAAGTGAAGAATGAGAGTTCTGGCAAGGTTCCATTTGGAGTTTGTGAAACAGAGATAAGAGATCGATGTCTTAATGATCAGGTTATTAGTGATGAAACAGCTTCAGACAGGTATGTTGTCAGCCAATGATACTAATAATCAAACAAGATCTTCTTGAGCCTGTTCGTAATGTTATAGAATTTTCTGGTAAATACTTGGTTTTCAAATCCTCTTCTGTTGCATACACACATGCATATTTACAAATTATGTATTTCTGTAAAGAATTTCCTACCAGTATTAATATATTAAATAGGAAGCTATCATTTTACATAATTTTTTTTTACTTTGTCATATTAGTTGCAAATTTTTTCAAACTCATTCAGGTTCTTCACTATCTGCAAATGCTTAGAATTTGTTAACAATGAATATTACAAAAAGTGGGAATGTTACTTGCATATAATTGATGATTTTTGTTGAAACTAATCCAAGTCGAGAATTTTCAATCAAATATGTTCCATTTCAGTGTTGAAATAACCAGAGGCATAGATATTTTTCAAAATAATGGACAAATTGATGTAAATAATAAAATTATAATGGTTTATGAAACTGACAGTCGGTCTAGGGCAGGTGTTCACTTATCTTTGAAGAAGCATAAATGTCACCTTTGTGATTATTCTGCAAATCTAAAGGGAGATCTGAACAGACATATAAATTCAGTTCATTTAAATTCAAGGAGATTCATATGTCACCTATGTGAATATGCAGCAAACACCAAAGGCCATTTGAAAACACACATAGATTCCATTCATTTAAATTTGAAAAATCATAAATGTCATCTTTGCGACTACGCTGCTAATGCAAAGAGACATTTGAGAATGCACATGGATTCTTTTCATTTGAATTTGAGAACTCATAAATGTCACCTCTGCGATTATGCCGCAAACACAAAGATACATTTGAAGACACATATAGATTCGGTTCATTCAAGCTTGAAAACCATAAATGCCACATCTGTGATTATGCTGCAAATCTAAAAGGAGATTTGAATAGGCATATAGATTCGGTTCATTTGAATTCAAGGAGTTACATGTGTCACCTTTGTGATTATGCTGCAAACACAAAGAACCATTTGAAATCGCATATAGATCACGTTCATTTGAATTTGAAAATTCATAAATGTCACCTGTGTGATTTTGCTGCAAATGTACAGAGAGATGTCAAGAAACATATTGATACAGTTCATTTACATTTGAGGAAGTATAAATGCGATATCTCAATTATGCTGCTAAGCAAAAGAGATCCCTGGATATACACTGTGAATTGGTTCATTTGAACTTGAAGATTCATAAATGCCACCTCTGTGAGTATGCAACCAACAGGAAACAACTCTTGAAAACGCATCTAGATTCCATTCATTTAGGCTTGAAGAGTCATAAATGTAACTTCTGTGATTTTGCCGCTATGCGTAGGTGCATTTATCAGCACATATTGATTCAGTTCATTTGAACTTGAGGAGTTATAAATGTCACTTATGTCAATATAGTGCCAACCAGAAGCGATCCTGAAAGTACACATAGAATCCGTTCATATATAAATTTGAGGAACTTCAAATGTCATCTCTGCGATTATTCTGCGAATATGAAGACTCTCTAAGAAGACATATTGCTTCCATTCACTTTAAACCCATCAGCCATAAGTGCCACCTATGTGATTTTGTGACAAATCTAAAGCGAGACCTCAAAAAGCATATTGGTTGGGTGCACTTGAAATTGAATTGTTACATTGAATGTCACCTCTGCGATTACGCTGCTTATAGAAAGGATGACCTCAAAGCTCACATAGATACTGTCCATTTGAATTTAAAGACTTATAAATGTCAACTCTGTGAATTTGGTGCCTATAGAAAATGGAATTTGCAAAGACACATTAATTCAGTTCATTAAATCAGATCTGAAATCAGTTTTATCTCTACTTAAATCAAATTTCCTAATAAATGTCAATTTGTTCAAAGAATACATCTTTTATGTGAAAGTTACAATTTAACTGAATATTTCATTGTTTTTTTTTTTAGTTATTGTTTTATTTTTGATACGATCTACACCTTTTGTATGGTATATGTAAAAATTGATCAAATAAAGCGTATCTATCTATCTATATATTTCAAGTAAATCTTTTATTTTTTTTCTGAAGCATATACACCCCTTGTAAACCCAAAAACTGGCGAAATTTACTATAGATTCAGTAGGAAATATCACTACTTTCAGTTATTGCTCATAGATAACCATTACTAGTTTACAGAAATAAACAAAAAGATGTCGTACTTAAATTAGACTATTTCTCTATTTCAGTGTCGTAATGAGTTCATTACAGTGCTGTAATGAACTCATTACAGCAATGTTTTCAGTTGTATTTTTCGTTTTGTGGTTGACAATACTGACATCCTATCCTTTCGAATGTCAACACGCGTCCATTTCATGTCAATTGTCCGTTCATTTAAATTAGGAAATATTAGTTTAGTTGTAGAAAAAACTACTGCAAGAGTAATTTTTCATCATGAAAACTCAACAAGAAATTTAAAATTCGCAAACAAAATTAACTTCCTTCATCAGAGACAAATTCTTTGACAGTCTTGAATACACGAAAAATGTTTCGATCCGGCAACGCTGATGCCAATTTGACGTAACGTCTGAACACAGTATTGGTCCCTATACTGTGGTCTGAAGAAACTCAAGGTCACTGTATTCTGTAGGATTATTTATGATAAATTCAATTGATTAAACTAATGATGAATTAATGATATTGTTTTCACATTATTCCATATTATTATTTTTTTGTGGTGCAAAGCATCCTATAATGAATGATATGTAAGAAAACAGCGCGATATTTTTCCCACTGCTGATCGGATCTTATAGGTCATTTTCGCCTTTGTTCCATATTGTACAGTATTTTCATACAACTTTACTTTATACTTTGATAAAGTTAATGTACCATATTCGAAAACATCTCCCAATTTTCAAGATCATGCTAAAAGTTTTTGCAAATGGAATTTCAAGTAGTGTCATCTATGCTTGATTCGGCGAACTGAAAATATTGTTTTCCAGATTCCTGTATGACAAGTTCTGCAGAAGTGCAAGAAGTTTTGATAAGATGGTGTGTGCACGGATTCGATTTTGTTTTACAGAATTATCCCTTTTCACTAAAAGTCGTCACAAGATTTATGTCTAGTGACTATACTTGTATAAAGACACTGTTTTTATGTGAAATTGTGAGCCACATATAAGTTTCGGGATTCAGAATTCAATATATCAGATAAAATGCAGCAATGTATTGAATTTTCCAATTCATTTCCATAAGAATAATTGCATGCAATATCCTGCGAGTTTTGATATGAAGAATTCTGTAATGCAAAATGTCGATAATTCTTTGACGACGTTGAGAATGAATGAAATCAAAGATCTGTCAAATATTTAAGAATGATTTGCATGGTTGCGGTTCTACTCTATCAATTGAAAATATAATTTTCTCTATTTCAGTGTCGTAATGAGTTCATTACAGTACTAAAAACAGTGCTGTAATGAATTCATTACAGCATTGTTTTTAGTTCTATTTTCGTTTTGTGGTTGACAACACTGACATCCTATAGGGCTTTCCAACGTTCTAACCTCAAATGTGTCAAATGGTTGCTGTAGGAAAAACAAACGTTTGTTTGCATTGAACGCTGTGTTGTTTTATCATTTTTGTAATGAAAGATTTAAGATAAAACGATCTCATATTCCTTTCGAAGTTTGTTCTTTCGGTGAAATGATTGTTAAAGAATAGTGGACGATTGTTGAATAGATAATTTATAAAGCGAATTATTTGAAATAGAGTGCTTAATACTCTAATTTCTAACGTATATAATTTCTGTTGTTATACGTAAAATGAGTGAATATTTCCATAAACTTCAGCAAGAGTATCCTGATGTTGCAGCACATTATTTAGAGAATACAACCCCAGATCATTTATCGTTATAATTTCTTCAATAATGCTGTTATAAAAATTCTAATTATATTTATCTTGGAATGAGTGCAAAATAAATATTTTTTTATAGTAAGTAGTAATTCTTTATCATTGTTCTTTAATATAAGACCTGAATGCTAATTAATTGTGACTATTTTGATGAAGATATATCTCATAAAGAAACTACATAATTTATTGAAATTTTTTATTTATAAAGGAACAACTGATGGGCATAAATTATTCAAAACACATGAAACATGAACAATTTCATCCAAAATCGGTTGCTCATCTTGTGTGCTCAAAGAGACATCGGGACAACAGTCCCGTATAATACTTTGTACGAGTATCATCACTTTTGAAACTTTCCATCGTGAAGGATGTTTTAATGAACCTCGTTTCCAAATAATGCTGCCGACTTCTCAAGAGTTGCAATCCTATCATCTCTTCACTATCGATATCTGTCTGAACAGCTCTCGAATTCAAATCTTCATCAGGCAATGCTTTCAAAGTATCTTCTTCACAAGATGTTGAAGGTTGGTTATTGCTAGCACAATGTACCTATTCATTCAAAAACTATCAATACAAATTGATTAATACATAAACACTGCTCAATTACCTCTGAAAATTTGACTACGGACAGAAGTAGTCTCAACAAGAGATTAAATGATTAGAATTATTATAGTAATATACTATAATATACAATGGTAACACTTTTATTTCAACCATATTATCTTACCTTAGCACTACTCGATTAGTGCAATGATTCAATGCCTTACCTCATCTTTTAACATATCTCTGGTCTTTCTTCGCTTAAAACGATTAAGCTTTTTTTCAGCATCTTCTGAACATGTACTACCATGTTTTTCATATTCCAAATTCAGTGAGGGAACCCAGTCTGGGTTTAACATGTCCATTAGATCTGCTGGAGCTCCTTAAATAAATTAAGCTTTCAGTGCATATAAAACAGTCAAACAATCAAGTTTTTAACTGAAATAAAATGCTTTGAGCATACTAATGAGTATTTGAGCTTTGTGAGTGTCAGATCACTTGATGTATAGCATTTATCCAACGATCTCGTCTTAAAACCGACAGTTTGTTCATTTCAATCTTATGCTTAAAGTTCAAAATAGCAGGAATTCGGAAAAATCTAACACTGTCACGGGTCCCTACACTTCCACAGCCAACAATACAACAAAAATTAGGCATTTTGTATAAAAAACAATAAAGTATTTCACTAATTTTTACAAATAACACAACTATTTACTTGTAAACAAAGGCTTTGTTTTTCCTACAGCGGCCATTAAACAGCTGATCGTGACAGTAGGTTGGAAAGCCCTATACTTTCAAATGTCAACCAGCGTCCATCTGTCATAAAAGTATAAATCTAATGCATTTCATGCTTAAATTGATGTATCTGTCACTGATATTCTAATTTATTCTTTCAATGTATTTTCATAACTTGATGAGTAATTGTTGCATAATTATTCTTGGTTCGTTTATTCTTTCCCTCCATATTGAAATTTTTGTAAATTGATAATTTACTGCATTATATATATATTTCTAAAGTTTCTTTTTGTTTATTTCTTTCATCCTCTAAAGATTAGTATATTCTTTGATTTGAAAGGCAGATATATTTGAAATGACCATAATTCTTTTTAATCTGCTGCAAATTGTCACAATTTTCTGATCAAATGATATTTTTTTATTGAAATTGTGACAATATACAGCAGATTAAAAGAATTATGGTCATTTCAAATGTATTTGTTTTCATTTCCAATAAAAATATGGGATTCAACCTGCGCTTGCGTGGAATCCTATGATAACTCTTATAAAATGCACTAGAGTGCGCCACGAGACGGAACGTTGTGCGAATGGAATCTGTAATCAACTCTAAGATGACGAAAGATGGCGCTGTAAGTTGAGCTCTAAGCCGGGACCAATATTCATGCCAGAGTTGCCTATCTATAGGTAGTCTATGCGGTAATAGATGTCAAGGCAATCTCGACTTCTCTTCATAACTTTTGCCGTCCATTAAAATAAGCTACAATGCTGCCAGATTTGATGATTTTTCGGGTATTTGAAGAGTAAATCATGAAAGTGCTAATTTTCAACCTACCAATTTGATGTAAGGCGAGGTCCTACAAGAGACACTCCCGAAACACTGAAAGAGTTTTATTTTCAAATGAAATGAAAATAACATATTTCAAGATAAAGACGATTTGATATCATCAAACATCGTTTTTTCTGGATTTAACGGCGATTCATGAAACTCTTCGGGTTGTTCCCCGGATTCAGGCATTTTGTTTGTTCACGAACCCATTAAGCCAAAAAAGTTCCTCATCAGTGAACAAAACTTTTGTCGAAAAGAGGAACCTCTGCAAGCCCAACGATTCGGTAGGCTTCAATTCTTGAACTAATTGAATTTTGTAAGCTTTCAAAGAAACATCCTTACGAAAAATCCGTCAAGTCGTTGAATACGAAAGGCCAAGCCATTGAGAACGGCGACGAATCGACACTTCAGGGTCAACACGTACACTCTCCCCCACCGCCCCTATATTCTATTCACTACGAGCTGGATATTGTTCATTTGGTCGAGTATTATCCAATAATGAATATTGAGTCTCAATCTTACTGATGGTAGAGGGAATTGTGCGTTCGGTAGGCCGATCGTAAACCGCTCTAAATGCCCGATACACATTAATCGGAGAACGCCCATTTTCGTAATAAAGCTGAACAATTTGTAGACACTGTGCCGTTCCATGCTCCATTGCTAAGTCGTTCCATTATGAAATGTCAGACACTATTGAACAAGGGGGTATGTGTGTACTTAAAGCAAGATATCACAACTGCATTCAGAGTGAGGGAGATCTATAAAGATTGGGATGGCATCAATAATATTTTTTTCGAAATATCAAGACAGAACTTTTCACTTTTTATTGGATGCATTTATCGACCATATCCCTGCCCCGAAGACACTGCGATGGCAGATTTCCTGTCCAAGCGCTCAAAAAAATACAATAACTTTTTCATAGCTGGGGACTTCAATTGTCCCGATCTACAATGGCCTATGATGCAGCAGCCCGCACCAAGTGCTCCATCGTTACCATATGCCGAACTTATGGCCACCAGTGGTCTCCAACAGTTGGTTCTTCACCCTACCAGATATAGGGAGGGTCAAGTTCCTTCTTTGCTCGATCTGTTCATCACTTCTGATCCCAACATCATCTCCGAAATTGAATATTCACCTGCTATAGGAAAATCTGATCACGTTGTCCTATCCACCCAAATCCAGCTAAGCAATGCGGACAGCGACAGTAAACAGAGTAAGATGAGAAGTCGTATAAACTTCAATCAAGCGAGCGAGATGCTGTTGGGCTATGACTGGTATTCCATTATCTCTTCACAACCGTCCATGGAGGATGCCTGGGGGGTGTTCACCGATATAATCAATGATTTGGTATCTACTTGTACCACTTTCTACATGGAGAAATTCAATCCTTTGAAACCATGGATAAGACAGTCGATATTGAATATGATCCGTAGGAAAAAATCACTATTGCAGCGTTACTTGCGCAGCAGAGCAGATGAGGATTACCGTAACCACCGTTCATATTCCAACATCGTGTTGTCTGCAATTCAACAAGCCAAGAAAAAGTTTGAACACGATTTGGTCTGCTCCAAGAATAAAAAAAAAACTTTATATAAACATCTTCGTTCTTCTATGAACAGCAAGGTGGGAATACCCTTCGTACGTGACTCTTCTGGGGAGCCTTGCGAGAACCTTACTCAAGTGGCTGATGTGATGGCCGAGACATTTGCGTCCGTTTTTGTGACGGAGCCTGACAATTTTATCCCCAGTCCTAATTTTCCACGTACTGACGACGAGATATCGGGGGTCGACGTGAGCAGAGAACTGGTTCTTGGTTACCTTTCCAAGGTAAAGAAGCACTCCACCCCTGGTCGTGATGGCATTTCCCCACAGCTGCTTCATTCCTGCGCCAATGCTTTGGCCGAGCCACTCTCCATTATATTCTCCTATTCTCTTCGGACATCCTCGCTACCCTTGGATTGGTTGTCGGCTTCTGTTACACCTATTTTCAAGAAGGGCGACAAGCTTTCGGCTCGCAACTACAGACCAGTAAGTTTAACATCCAGTGTTAGCAAAGTGCTCGAAAGAATTGTTGGTGATAGATTGATGCCCTGCAAAATAATATAATTCCCAAAGAACAACATGGGTTTCTTCCGGGTAGGTCCACGATTACAAACTTATTGACCAGCGTTAACGATTGGACCAGGTTGGTTGATTCTGGTGGAGCGGTGGATGTTGTTTACCTCGACTTCGCACGGGTATTTGATCGTGTCCCCCATCGCCGACTCCTGCGTAAACTTGAGCACTTGGGAATGAGGGGCCCTTTG
Organism: Micraspis discolor; assembly: GCA_030674115.1. Classification (NCBI taxonomy): domain Eukaryota; kingdom Metazoa; phylum Arthropoda; class Insecta; order Coleoptera; family Coccinellidae; genus Micraspis; species Micraspis discolor. Next base: position 15,200 of record JARTUT010000248.1, read on the forward strand.
CTTTCTTGAATCGGATCATTTCTGTCCCACCGAACTTTTCGGGTGAGAGTCGGTGGTTGTTTTTCCTCCTCAGATGTGAGTGATCTCAGTGGAGTCCCCCAGGGTTCAGTTTTGGGGCCTCTCCTCTTCCTATTGTATACTCTGATCTTCCTCGTCTTTTTCGATCAAGTTGCGCGATGTTTGCTGACGACACGAAACTTTATAATTGCCCATTAGTTGATGCGGGATGTCTCCAGGATGACCTCGGAAGGCTTTCCGAGTGGTGTGAGGAGTGGTTGTTGCCTCTAAATGTCGAGAAGTGTTGCATTTTTCATATCGGCAGGGGTAACCCTAAGATTCCCTACTATATCGAACGGCAGAGAATACGTAGCGTCTCTCAGCATTGCGACCTGGCTGTTACCGTCGCTGATCATTTGATTTGGTCCACGCACATTTCAACTGCTGTGTCAAGAGCGAGACAATTTACCTACCAACTGTCTAAAACGTTCGCTGGATGTGATATAGCAACAAGCAAGGCTCTCTACACTACATATGTGCGTCCTATCTTAGAGTATGCTGGTCCCGTTTGGTGGGCTAATCTGAGGGGCGACCAGCAACTTTTAGAATCTGTGCATCGATGGAATACCGGTATACCATTTGGCGGAAATCGCCCGGACTACCAGACGAGGCTGCGGTTGTTTGGTTTGCCCTCCTTTTCGGAGCGCAGGGAAAGGGAGCCTTGATAATAACTTACAGAGCACTTCATTCCTTCTTTGGCTTGGACATGACACACCTCTTCCCACTCAATCGAAACCGATTATTGAGGGGACACCACTACAAGCTTGCCAAGGAAAAATTTAGTACCACACCGAGGCTCAACTTCCTCCCCAACAGAGTGTTTGAGGCGTGGAATCGACTTCCGGATGGGATTGTTTCGTCGCGGTCGGTGAACACCTTTAAGAACTCTCTGGATAGATGGTCCAGCCAGCGACAGCGATAGTTCTTTTTGTTTTCAACCAATCAATTCAACATTCATATCTTGTTTGTCGCTTCTTGGGTTACTCTCAGTTTCATATTGTATTTTTTTTTAAATTTTGAGTTTATAGGTTTATCTTTACTCTTGCCATTGTAATAATAATAATAATAAGAATACCACTTCAGCATGCGCGATCTGCAACTAAATCCCCACCACAAAGAGTATCTCTAAATGAATCACATCCTGAAGTTTGTAGGTCTTATTCACAACATCCTGTATGAAAGATCTAACTAAAAAGTGGATATAAATCAAATTAATCATAATTTGCTTGAAATTAATACTTTATTGAAATAAAGTAGTGATAACATGTTTATAGCAATAATTGAATAAACGATTATTGACAAAAAAAATCTAGTTTCACCACCATTAAATAAAAAATGAATATTCAATCTGTTCCTAACATCTCCCCTCCATTGAGAGGAAAGATAGCAAAAATGATAGTATTGATTATTTCACACCATAACAGTTTTACAATTAGTTACAGATCTATGAGGTATAATGGAAATAATTATTAAAAATCACAAGGGTATTTACAGTGATGACGGTAAAGATTCAATGGATATATCGCTGAAGGATTGATTGCAACTTTAGATATGTGCTGTAGGCCTCATCAGTGCTTTCAAATTTTCCCTACATTAAAAGTTTTGCACCTTTAACTTCAGAACCGTACTGATGTGTGCTATAAGCCCGAAACATGTGTATAATATTCAAATTTCAATGAATGGCAGCAATGTGTTTATTGAGGTTGCCTCTACGACTTGCAGCATAATCGCAAAGATGGCATTTGTGATTCTTTAAATTTAAATGAATTGCATCAATGTGGTTTTTGAGGCAACTTTGTTGATTAGTGGCATAATCACAGAGATGACATTTGTGAATCTTCAAATTTAAATGAATTGTATCAATGTGGATTTTGAGTTTGCCTTTTCGAGGTGTAGTAAAATCACAGAGATGACATTGGTGATTCTCGAAATTTGAATGAATGACATCAATGTGCCTTTTTAGGTTGCTCTTCAAACTAGAAACGTAATGGCAGAGATGACATTTGTGATTCTTCAAATTAATATGAATGACATCGATGTGGGTCTTCAGATGGCTTTTTCTATTTGTAGCATAATCGCATAGATGACATTTGTGATTCTTCAGATTTGAATGAATCAAATCAATGTGAATTTTCAGATCTGATTTGGAACTTGACACATAATCACAGAGATTACATTCATGATTCTTAAAATTAGAATGACTGGCATCTATGTGGTTTTTGAATTCGCTTTTTTGAATCGTAGCATAATCGCAGAGATGACACTTGTGAATTTTCAAATGAATGACATCAATGTGCTTTTTGAGTCGACTTTTACTATTTGTCGCAAAATTGCAGAGATGACATGTGTTATTCTTCAAATTTAAATGAATTGCATCAATATGGCTTCGTAGGTTGGGTTTAGTATTTGTAGCATAATCGCAGAGATGACATTTGTGATTCTTTAAATTTAAATGAACTGCCTCTATGTGAATTTTCAGATTACCTCTTACAGGTGTACCATAATCACAGAGATGACATTCATGATTGTTCATATTTAAATGAGTTGCATCTATGTGGTTTTGAAGGTTGCCTTTAGTTCTTGTAGCATAATCGCAGAGATGACATTGGTGATTCTTCAAATTTAAATGAACAGCAGCTATGTGCCTATTGAGGTGATTTCTGCTATTTGTGGCATGATCACAAAGATGACATTTGTGATTCTTCAAATTTAAATGAATTGCCTCGATGTGCATTCTGAGATTAGCTTTTAAAGGTGTACTATAATCGCAAAGATGGCATTTATGATTCTTGGAATATAAAAGAACGGAATCGACATGTTGAAGGTTCGATTCTCTGGTTGAAATACAGCCAAAAGGGTATAGTTCAAATTTCACATTTCTCATATCATCACCAGAATATACAGTCTCCGGATTTTTGTCAGAACAGCTAAACGATGGAATGTCTTTCACATCTTTTTCAAAATTTTCTATCTCATATTTTATTTTGAAATATCCCTCTCTTTGGTGCTCAGCTTCAATACTGGAATAAAATGTAGATTCAAGTTTATGGTTACGTTTATACAGTGTCGCATTTTCTTTCAATCACAGATAAAGGAAGCAAGAATAAGGAGCTTTCATTGCTCCAAATGAAAAAAAAAAGGCTTCAGACAATATTTGCTTGGGGTCTTGTGAATTGCAGATCATATTGTGTATAGATAACAACGGGCTTTGTGAGTTAGATTCAATAATATTTTATCTATTCTCCTGAACAAGCAGAATCAACATCATATTGCCTAATTTCAAAAACTTACCTGCTTGAAGTTTCTCCATTTCCAATTGTGTTCAGTTTTCTTTCATGCATTACATTATGGTTTGTGAAATTTTCCGCAGTGTCAATTCCTTCAACCTTACTTACAATAACATTTTCATTTACAGAGTTCTCACTAAAAGGATAATTAAATGATTTTTAGATTCAGGACTGTATTGGAATGACTTACCAATCAGGGAGTTTAACTTCCTCATGTTCAATATCCATTCTTGATTATATATATCTCTTAATTACTAATGTATTTTTTTCCAGAAGATCAACAGAAACGAAAGACAATACAATTATGAAGACAACCCAGAGATATATATCTCTGGGACAACCAGCTCACAAGTTCTGCAACAGAACGTGACCATAGACAAAGTATCAAGATACTTCGTCTATGAACGTTTTTTTGGATTGGGGCTTTCCCAAAGATATTGAATAACATTTACAAGCATACATTAATTTTACCCCGATGCCGACCAATCACGTAGATGCACTGTGTTCCATAAAGTTTAGCTCCACGTACTACGTCGACGTAAGGAAAGATTAATCAAAATATGATTGAGGTTCCAGATTTTGCCTGCAATACTTTATAGCGCCATGCAGGAGAGGATTCCGAAAACTTTTTTTCCGGTTTGCCTTTCTATCTTATAGGCTGCCTTTGTTTTCAGTTTAATAGCATTTATTTTTAAATAGACATTTATACTTTCATTCTAATGAAGAAATGGATAACAATTCCTCTTGGATTATACTGAATTTTCAGGGCTCCTATTTCATCATAAGCATGAATCTGTTGATGAAAACTACAGGTTCAAGTAAAAACAGTGTAAATACGGAGTGCCATATCAGTTTCTATAGTCATGATAAATATTTGTAGGGATGTTAATAAAAATAAACCAGCAATAAGTTACCTATATCCTCAACATTTTTTGAAACAAGTAAACACAAAATATTTGATTGGTGAATAAAATCTAATACTTGTAGCATCAATAAATTCTTATTTCATTTCGAACTATACTAAGTTAATATTTTGTATGGTGAGACAGCAGACATTAATGTTATTGTAGGTATTTTTTTGATCATTTATGCAATAAGTTCCAAGTATTCTTTACAATTGGTCAAAATTTTTGTATCTTATAAAAATAATTTAATTACTCCTAAGATATTGCATGATGCTCAACAGAGGCCAATATCAGTAGTATAATTAATTTAATGCACATTTCAATTCATGACAATAAAACAAATTGAAATGTTTCTACAGTATATTTAAACAAAACACTCAAACTTTCATTACTCATTGCAGCATTTCAAATAAAATGATATGTTGTGAGTTACAAACAAGGATAAATGGTGCATATGTGAACGTACCAAATAGTATGACCACATATACTATTTTCTTTTCTAAATGTATCGAAATATCTTATTGACCATAAGGCACTTGAAGCAACACTAAAAAGTCAGTATCAATATATTAGGTACACTCATTGTTTTCTTTGCAGGATCAGGTTTGTTGGAAAATGCATTATTTCGAAGGTGCTGATATATTTCATGGCTTTTATTGATATTTACATTCTGTTCAAATAAAAATGGAGTATAATTCTTAGATTGGAGAGGAAATTCAATTTTTGCTTAGTCAAATGGTGAATGATAATTTTAAGTTGAACATGCTTCATCAAAATCTTAGCACCTCCATCTATCAAGCAGCGGCAAAACCCACATATGAGATCAATTTCCCTTTTTTTAAACTGATCTTCACCATGCATCTTATTAGAATTTTCTTGTTCTTGAAAAACAGGCTTCACTGAATAAGCTTACAGAACTGCTACCTCAACACCTTTGAATCAAATTTAATGAATAAACTATCTTGGAAGAAAAAGAAATAACAAAATATTAAATTCAACTACTATGTTTTTGGAAATATAATTGTTTCTCCATTTTTCTTTTTCTTCTAGTTGCACCAGTACCATGTGTCAAATCATGTGCTTCATCAATCAATTTCATTATACGTCAAATATCACTCTCATGCAACGATTTAAGTTTCATGATGCTTTGGTTTAACTCCATCTACAATCAACTACTATGAAAAAAACATGTCTGACTTATCACAAAGACTTACTTGAAATTTACTGTCAGAATCTATGGAAAAGTTAGGAATTTTATTAGATTAATCTAATTTAACTTTTAAAGCCGTAGTATGTCATCATCATGTTTTCGTTTCTTCAATATTGAATTTTCGATAATATAAGAAAGATCTGCCCTTATAGTACATTAATTCCTTGCAGTTTTCTTCTGTAACATTTTAGAATCCTGTAAAATGCTCTCTTTTGTAATTCCAACTTCCAATTCATCAGCAATCAATTTCTGATCATCCTTACTCAACGCGTTTAGAGTGTAGTTCATCCTCATGACTACATGTGTTTCTACGAATGTACATTCACATCTAAAACATACAAAATGAAATATTGGATCATATTTCTAGTTTAACACAAATGAATAACTAAAAACTTACCTGTACTACTTATCTTCACATGAATTCTGAAAAGAACCCAGATATTCTGATACTTCCTCCAGTTTTCATGCTACTGCGTTTGCTACATTGACTTACATATCCTGGAAGTTAAATGGTTTCCCTAATATCACCATGATTTCAAACGAACTCATATCAATTTGGTGAAAACACAAAGAAACAAACCTGAATAATTACTGTGATTATACATTCAAAATAAATTACTAATCCATCACTGCTTTTCCGATATCTTCGCTTTATGTAATCGACACTTCTATTCTCCAATGCTCGCCAAGCCTCAAATTCTTCTTCGTTTTTAAAAATCAACTGTGATGTTATGATGTTAATGGAATGAATTTGCTCTAAATGAATATCCAAACCATTATGGGACTCAGGAGCAATTTTCTTTTCTTCTGGGCAAATTGGGCATTTTAAATGCTTTAATTGCTTTGGAATAAGATCTTGATGATGAATATTCCGCATATGACGATATTTCGTCGAAGCAGAAGATAATTGTTTTGAACAAATTTGAGAACTCAGTTTATCCCTGAAAATTAAAGTTTCCAAATAAATTGGTTGAGTGCATTTTCTACAAAATAATAGATAAATACTTACTTTTCTCCGTCCATGATGAAAGATAATAAAAATTACTCTTACTGCAATTTTCAAATATCAACACGTTGGTAACGCTAACAAAAATATCCAATAATTCTAGCAAAATTATAAATACGAATTAAATGACTGATTGTCAAAACGAACCGTTGAAAATATGACAAAGAGGGCCTATAATCCTCTCTGTCATTGACAGCAAGCGCGCTTCGTTTCCTGATTGGTCGAGATCTTCGGCATCGGGGTAAAATTAATGTATGCTACATTTACATATCTTTGGGCTTTCCAACTTTCTAACCTCAAATGTGTCAAAATGGCCGCTGTAGGAAAAACAAACGTTTGTTTGCATTGAACGCTGTGTTGTTTTATCATTTTTGTAATGAAAGATTTAAGATAAAACGATCGCATATTCCTTTCGGAAGTTTGTTCTTTCGGTGAAATGATTGTTAAAGAATAGTGGACGATTGTTGAAAAGATAATTTATAAAGCGAATTATTTGAAATAGAGTGCTTAATACTCTAATTTCTAACGTATATAATTTCTGTTGTTATACGTAAAATGAGTGAATATTTCCATAAACTTCAGCAAAAGTATCCTGATGTTGCAGCACATTATTTAGAGAATACAACCCCAGATCATTTATCGTTATAATTTCTTCAATAATGCTGTTATAAAAATTCTAATTATATTTATCTTGGAATGAGTGCAAAATAAATATTTTTTATAGTAAGTAGTAATTCTTTATCATTGTTCTTTAATATAAGACCTGGAATGCTAATTAATTGTGACTATTTTGATGGAGATATATCTCATAAAGAAACTACATAATTTATTGAAATGTTTTTATTTATAAAGGAACAACTGATGGGCATAAATTATTCAAAGCACATGAAACATAGAACAATTTCTAATCCAAAATCGGTTGTTCATCTTGTGTGCTCAAAAGAGACATCAGGACAACAGTCCCGTATAATACTTTGTACTTGAGTATCATCACTTTTGAAACTTTCCATCGTGAAGGATGTTTTAATGAACCTCGTTTTTAAATAATGCCGACTTCTCAAGAGTTGCAATCCTATCATCTCTTCACTATCGATATCTGTCTGAACAGCTCTCAAATTCAAATCTTCATCAGGCAATGCTTTCAAAGTATCTTCTTCACAAGATGTTGAAGGTTGGTTATTGCTAGCACAATGTACCTATTCATTCAAAAACTATCAATACAAATTGATTAATACATAAACACTACCCAATTACCTCTGAAAATTTGATTACGGACAGAAGACAAGAGATTAAATGATTAAAATTATTATAGTAATATACTATAATATACAATGGTAACACTTTTATTTCAACCATATTATTTTACCTTAGCACTACTCGATTCATGCAATGATTCAATGCCTTACCTCATCTTTTAACATATCTCTGGTCTTTCTTCGTTTAAAACGATTAAGCTTTTTTCAGCATCTTCTAAATCATGCAATACTAAATATTTAATCTCTAATTCTCATAAATAAATTAACCATATCCAGTGAAAAATCTGATAAAAATGACAATTTTTTATACTTTATTCTATGATAGAACACATAACCTTCAACTTAATAATAGGGCTTTCCAACGTTCTAACCTCAAATGTGTCAAAATGGCCGCTGTAGGAAAAACAAACGTTTGTTTGCATTGAACGCTGTGTTGTTTTATCATTTTTATAATGAAAGATTTAAGATAAAACGATCGCATATTCCTTTCGAAGTTTGTTCTTTCGGTGAAATGATTGTTAAAGAATAGTGGACGATTGTTGAAAGATAATTTATAAAGCGAATTATTTGAAATAGAGTGCTTAATACTTCTAATTTCTAACGTATATAATTTCTGTTGTTATACGTAAAATGAGTGAATATTTCCATAAACTTCAGCAAAAAGTATCCTGATGTTGCAGCACATTATTTAGAGAATACAACCCCAGATCATTTATCGTTATAATTTCTTCAATAATGCTGTTATAAAAATTCTAATTATATTTATCTTGGAATGAGTGCAAAATAAATATTTTTTATAGTAAGTAGTAATTCTTTATCATTGTTCTTTAATATAAGACCTGAATGCTAATTAATTGTGACTATTTTGATGGAGATATATCTCATAAAGAAACTACATAATTTATTGAAATGTTTTTATTTATAAAGGAACAACTGATGGGCATAAATTATTCAAAGCACATGAAACATGAACAATTTCATCCAAAATCGGTTGCTCATCTTGTGTGCTCAAAAGAGACATCGGGACAACAGTCCCGTATAATACTTTGTACGAGTATCATCACTTTTGAAACTTTCCATCGTGAAGGATGTTTTAATGAACCTCGTTTCCAAATAATGCTGCGACTTCTCAAGAGTTGCAATCCTATCATCTCTTCACTATCGATATCTGTCTGAACAGCTCTCGAATTCAAATCTTCATCAGGCAATGCTTTCAAAGTATCTTCTTCACAAGATGTTGAAGGTTGGTTATTGCTAGCACAATGTACCTATTCATTCAAAAACTATCAATACAAATTGATTAATACATAAACACTGCCCAATTACCTCTGAAAATTTGATTACGGACAGAAGACAAGAGATTAAATGATTAGAATTATTATAGTAATATACTATAATATACAATGGTAACACTTTTATTTCAACCATATTATTTTACCTTAGCACTACTCGATTCATGCAATGATTCAATGCCGCCCTCATCTTTTAACATATCTCTCTGGTCTTTCTTCGTTTAAAACGATTAAGCTTTTTCAGCATCTTCTAAATCATGCAATACTAAATATTTAATCTCTAATTCTCATAAATAAATTAACCATATCCAGTGAAAAATCTGATAAAAATGACAATTTTTTATACTTTATTCTATGATAGAACACATAACCTTCAACTTAATAATATCTTTCCATTGATGATTTATGTTCCATAGATTTTAAGATAAGGCATTATTGAATAACATTATATTATGCAGCTTCTATGTTTGCTAGCACAGACGCGAAATGGAGGGTAGAGAAAGGACCAGAAGGCCGAGTTAGCATATCGACCAGTGGCGTTTGGTGGCGAAATGATTGACGCTGCGCTTTGCCGATGAATAATATTAATTGACTGCGTTTAAGTTCAATAAGGAGAAATCAGGTCTTATTTATTTTTATTTTAAAATACTGTAGATAAACAAATCAGGTTAAAGGAATATTCAGAACCTTTTTGATGACTCCAAAATCTTTACTTTTTGACAGCCTACCGAAAATGGTTTCAGATTATTTATATCGAATCGTATTTGACAAGATCCATGGAAAAGAAAATACTATATCGTTTTCATAGGGAAACAATCTGCTCAACATGAGAACAGTTCAATATTTATTTGGTGCAGTCATTCTGAAAA